>VXAC01002937.1:880118-911142 GCA_013399225.1 Rhipidura dahli | reverse complement strand
GGGGGGTGGTGGAGGAGAAATGGGAATGGGGTTGTGGGAGTTTTATTTTGTAATTTTTTTTTAACTGTTCCCAGTTTAGTCATGCCTCCTTAAGAGACAGAACCTACACAAGCATACACCCCCTCCTTGGCTGAGATCATGAGCTGCTGCTGAACATACCTTTCAGAGCTTGATAGTAAGCCAAAGCATGCCTACAGCATGGAACATGGGGTGCTACAATGGGGCAGTGCAGGGCAAATAACTGAGAGCAGAGGGACAGAGAACACAGGTTTGCTACAAAACATCTCCAGCCATTTTGAACACTGATCTTGTCCATCAGAGTTCAAACAACTTTTTGTTGTTGTTTTTGCTTAAAGTGCATACATTGTGGCAGCACCTCAAAGACTGTAGTAACTCGTGTAAATACAAATGAGACTATTACAAAGAAATCTCTCTCTTCTCAATGTCTTAGAATGTATCTGACCTTGCCTTGCATTTTATCACCCCCAGAGCAGCTGTTCCTCTTTTGATTATGGACAAAGATGAAAACACTGCTTCATTGCATCCTTGTAACTGGGCCCAGTGGGATTCTCAGGGAACCCGAGTCTGCTCCCAAACACAGCTGTGAGCAGGTTTCACTCTTGTGGTTTTGTCTCCTAGTAAGAGCAGCATTAAAATTTTAGAGCCATCCATCATAACTGAATAACTCTACCAGTCATCCCATAATCATCAAACATACTCTTTCCCCCCTAGACAAAGCACTCTAGGTTTCGGTCTCCTTCAAAAGTAGATGCTTGAAAGAGTTCAGTCTGTTAACTGGCTCTGCCAAGGGGCCACTCTAAGTTGGGAAGGACCTGCAAGCGACAGAATTTTGCCATACAAGCAGCCTACAAGACCACCTTGTCTCACTGAATGTAAGAACTACAAGCCCTCACATGCTAAGCAGAGTGCACAAAACATCACAGGTAGCATACAGCATCAAAGTAGACAACAGGCCCAAGAGCACCCAGACACAAGTCTTCCAAAAAGGAGTAGTGGTTTCTGAACACAGACAGGAAGGGCAGCTCCATACTACAGGTTTCTTCAGTGCACAATCTGAGGCAAACCCCTTGGGCCCTGAGGAAAGCACCTTCCCACTTCTGTTTCCTTCACCAGAAAGACAGAAGCTGTCCTCCAGAGACTCATGTATTCCCCAAAGGGGAATCACCCCATGTCACTACCATAGGCCTTCCAAAATAAAGCAAGAGATAAAGTAACAACAGACTGGTCACAAGAGCTGTGCTAGTGCTTCTTCTCAGCATCGTGTTAACCACAGAGCACAATCAACCACACACACACTGCAAATTGTTCCACATTTGGTATCTGCATTCTCTCAAAAATGAAAGATAAAGATAACAATTGTATCACATTAAGCAATCTCATCACCATATACCTCACTGAACTATGGACAAAATTATCTTGTTAAATCATAGCAGCTTCCTTGATATCAACAGTGAATCCTTCTTATTCTAGAAATCTTAAAATCTACCACCACATTCTCCTTTGTTTGACAGCCTTCTTAGTAACTACGTCCATACTGACATGTGCTTATCTTTACAAAGAAAACCTGCAGGCAGCGTTCCTGTAAAGGAAGCTGAAATAAATTTTAGCTAGATTTATAGAGAAAGGGAAGGAAGGAGCTGCCTTCAGGTATACAGAAGGGCTTGGTTCATAACTATGCCTGTTCCAGCTGCATGCATGAAAGAGTTTTCACATAGGTCAGCATGGTAGTGCACACTCAGCCAGCCACTGACACTGCTTCAGGGCAGCAGAACTCCAGTGGCAAACCAATGTGCCCCTTTCCACATGAGGATTCCTAAGAATGCATGAAATAGGAATTCACCAGCAAGTTTGAGTGATGTGTCAAGGACTTCATAATCCATGCAAACAAAAGACACAACAGAGAACAACTCTTTATGGGTGCAGTCCTCAAACTCCTGCATCCAAACTGCTAAATGACATGGTCTGTCTGGCACTCAGACTGCAGTGCACCTCCATATGCCTACTCTTCCCTAGTGAACTGGAACAGCAGCTTATGAGTACATAAGAAGACAAACTACACTGGCAGGGAGAACATAGAAAACAACCACTTACATGCAAAAATACCCTTCTTCTCTCACTAGAAGAACAATGCACTGGGATACAAAGTGATGCAGATTTGCAAAGAAACTGCTTTCACTAGCAAAACCCAACCAAACTACCATAAAGAAGGCGGGGTGGGACCTGGTTTTATGTTGAAGAACAAAGTGCAGAGGCTGTAAATAACAGCAAAACAGAAGGAAAAGCTATTGAGCTGAGCATACTGAACCAGAACACAGGGTAGTTACCACCTATACACATACACACATCAGATCCACTCCCCAAGCAACATTTCATGCACCCCCTGCCTTATTTGTAAATGCAGATTTAGAAAATCAGGGTGGTAACCAGATCCACTCAAGATGAGCAATATTACAGCCCACTGCAGACAGGACAGAAAGAAAACAAAGATAATTTGTGTACCAAAGCAAAACACAGCAGAAGAAGAACATCTGCTGCTTTTACCAGGAATACCATATGGCCAATATCTGAGGTAAGGAGAATGAGTTCATTCATATTTAAAAGCAAAAGTAATAGGTCATTCCTTCCAAGTTAAGAGGAAATATGCTTGTTACCCTTTCCCTGTTACAGACACAACATTCCCAGTCCAGATATGGCTTTCCAAGGAACTGGTACTGTCGGTATTCTGGCCCAGACAGCCAAGATCAGGGCACTTTTTATGTCAAGATGCCCGGAGGATGAGAATGCTCATGTAGGAGTTTTGCTTAGTCCTAACATAAGCCTGGTTTATCCATGGCCAAGTCAGAGCTGCAACTCTGAAAGACCAGTTTTGTCACCAGCAGATTACAGTTACACTCTGGAGCTATGCAGCATTTGGCAGCAGTAAGCACAGCTAGCACAGTACATCCCAACCGCTGTCGTCAAGCAACTTTCAATTCCTCCAAGAACTGCTCAGAATTGCAACCAACACAGTTGGTTCCAAACAGAGCACCCAGAAACATGTCTTTCTTCAACAAATGTGAGGGCAGGCCATGGCAGCAGTGTTTTCTAACATCTTGCAGAACACATGCCTGCCAGCTGAGAAAGCTTCTACTTCTGCAGTGCTACCCCACATATGGATCTGCCATGCACCAAAGTTACAAGGCAAGAGGGACAATCTTAATGCATCCTCATTGTCTCTTAAAAAAACCCAAACCAGATCAATAAGGTTCTTTTTCTATTTGAACACCTTTTGGTGGGTACCATTTAGTTGTGAAAGCAGACAAGACCCCTGACACTAGCAAAGGCCTTCAACAGCTGCCAAGATACAGCACACAAGTTAATTCACCTCTCCAAGAGCCCCTCCTTCTCAACAAGGTCTTGTCATCAAATGATAGTTCTTCAATCTTCCCAAGTCTGAATCCACACTTGCTCTCTGGCATTCAAGTATTCCCTCTGTCAATTGAGTTTTCATTGCAAGAGACAGATAGCAAAAAGGATTAGAAGGATTTTGCAGCAGTGCTGAGCAGTCTAAGCCACAGAGAGAACACAGTATAAAAGCCTAGTCAGACAGTCAAGTGCCAGGAGTAAATAAAATGAAAAATGACAGGCCAGATTAACTAGTGCAAGCATTACTTCCCAGATCCATTCAGGTCACAACACGTCCAGCCTCCCCTCTTCACCCCTTTAAAACACTCCAGTCTGAGTCCAAGTATATTACTGCCCTGATCCATACATCTCACTTTGTATTTGCTCTCTGCCTGTGGAGGGGAGCTCAGGCAAGAAAGCCAGAGATGAACATTTTTACACACAGAGTAATTTATAAGTCTTCAGCAGAGCCAAGTATTTGCTTACAGGAGGACAAAAAGGCAGTGCCCCAGGTACCTCATGCATAGCTCTCATGTGGGATTCAAGTCCACTGCTGAGACAGCAAGGCTTCTTCAGCCTCCTCCCAAGCAGTAGGTGCAAAAAGCAATGCAACACAGAAGGGATGCAGACAGCAAGTGTCTGGCTAACAGCCCCACAGCCATAAAGTGCCAGAAGCAAAAGGAGATGTAGTATCAGAATTTTAGCCATTGCCAGGCTAAGTATTTACAGAGAGAGTTGTCTACAAGTCTCATCTTAGGACCAGGAGTTTTATCTTTTATGCTCATGAATACCAGCTTTTGATGATAAGTTTGTAGAACAAAGTGTCATTTTCTTTTGCCTTCATCATTTACTGATGATCCTACTGTAAAAGGATACATTTCACACCAAAGTACAGCAGAAACAGTGCACTCGTGTGGTGTAGAAACCTGTGGAAGCTGAAAGCTGGATACAGGCTTCTGACTCGAAAGCCTTCTGCAACTCAGACTTCTGCACACAGTTTATGTTATTGTTATTTAAGTTTTTCCATGTCACCAGAAGTTACTCAGAATCAATTTGTGGCAAGATCTGTAGTCTCCATTTCTTCCATGTGAAAAGGAAGACCTACTGCCTATAAGAGCATCACATAATTAAATGCATTTTCAGACACAGAGCAATCAATAGCCTTGGAAATCAGCAAGGTTGTAGCACAGCTTTAAGCAAGCCAAAGGCTACAGGGAGAGATTAAATATGGACTTCCATAACAAATACTCCTAGGCTTTTTTTGTCTAATATCATTCACTCTGCTTGTGGCTAACAGCAGCGAAACCATAGCAGACTTGTTACAGTTTCCAGACAAGACGGTTTTTGTGGAGACAAACAAAATCCATTGTATTCCTGTGTGAAACTTGGGATAACCCATCTATTTAGGATCCCTTGAAACCAGAGCTGGACAATGATCCCTTTGCATGTGGAAGCCTAAGAAGAAAAGGTCAGAGCAGACCAGCAGTTGTGTGTGTGTGTCACCTCAACAGAAGCCCACAGGACTGCAGAAAATGGCAGTGGCTCAAGTACCTCTGCACGTGGCACCTGCCCTCTGCCAAGGATAAGGAGCTCAAGGGGGCAAGGCCAGTATATCACAGGACAGACTAGACTTTTACATTGTCTTTTCCTAAGTTTCTCCTCAGTTCTGCAGTGCCAACATTGAACTTCATTAGGAGAGCCATGGTTATTTCTACCTTATAAGCTAAGCTTTGCCTCAAAAACCTCACTTTGAACTGCATATTTGTCATCTATCCAATAATTAAAGGATTTTTTTTCTCTGCAAATTAAAAGAAGCTTCAGGTATTAGCAATGCCCCCCAGCTGTTCTGCCGAGCTCTGAACTTTAGATACAGGACAGCTTGTTTTCTTATCACCTTATGCAGCACAGACAAAAAAAGCAGAAGCATAAGCAAGCCTTCAAATTTGGAAGGACCAGATGTATTCTGTGGGATAACAAAATAGCCACACCTATGTCAATGAGCACACTATGATCTGAAAAGTAAAGGTAACATTTCACCCTCCAAACTTTTTGATAATCTTGCATGAAAAATAATATAGAGAAACGTCTTCAAAGACAGCAATTTCCAGCTGACCCAGTCTCTTTAAACAGTCTACTAATGAGGCAGTAAGAAACCCCAAAGGAACAAGATTTTTGTTTTTGGAACACCAAGTATTTCAGCTTTGCTGCCCAGTGAAACCTGGTGAGGAAGCACTTCTGTTTGATGCAACAGGAGGTAAGGTCTAGCTCAGCGCTACTGCAGAGAGAGATCAGCAGCAGCACCTAAATGCTTCTCCTCCCTGCGGCTGCCCATGCCCCACACACCTACAAGGTCACCACCTCCCTGTGTGCCAGGTGTGGCTGGCACAACCCTACCCCAGTAGCTGAAAGCTTGGCAACCCTACAGCCTCACACATTGGGAAAACCACAACATAATGAGGTCGCACACCGGCATGCAGCAGTGCAAGGCATGCAGCAGCCACACGTTACACCCTATTACACTGGAAACAGCCACTAATTAGGAAACATATAATTTTTACTCAATGAGCTTTTGCTTCTGCACTTCAGCTATTTTAGCTCTTCTTCCAGAAGACATCAAGTAAACTCACTCTTTGTTACAGAATTACCTGTAGAACACAGACAAGTTATCCAAGTGCAAGGCTCACCCCAGCAATGTCTTCATAAAAAGACCAAGGAAAATGAATGGGGCCTAAGCTCTTAATACCAATACAAAGCAAACTGAATTAAATTTACCTAAAACTTCTTTCACCAAACAAAGCCTAAAGGCAAAAACCTATGGCCAAAAGGTAATTTTTCCTCACAGGCAGCTAAGTGACATCATTGCATTCCAAGAACTAGCTCTGGGAGACTGGTAGATTGTTGCAAGGTTTGTCTTCCCAAATGTACTCATATCACCAACATCTTAAGAGTAACATAACATAAAAGAAGCAGGCTATTTCAGTTTTAGTTAGTTTCTTTTTTACATGCCTTTTCTTTCCCCCTTACCTTCCTCCATTGCATGTTACTGGCCTTTGACTGTGATTTGTGTTCTCACCTGGGAGCACTGCCTAGCACACCGTAGATTACACCTTGATTACAGGCAGCTACATAATGAGTAAACTAATCTATCCTCAAAAACTGCACACATATAGGTGTGCAAAAATCCACAAGTGATCAAAACAAGCTCATCTAATTTACTGCACCATTTCCTGCAGATGCTTTGAAAGGCAGGAAGCATGCAGAGAACCCCAGGCAGCAGCTACACAACATTCACAGCACTATACGAAGCATGCATTAACACTGCCTACATTAATCAAGCTTCCTAACCTCATAGGTATTTTTCCTGAGACACTGATAGAGCCTCAGCTACCAGAGCTATTGGTCTCCATTCTCACAGGCAGTGCAAGTCAAAAACCTTTCTTAGCATCCAATTCCTGGTCAGCAGGCCCAGCATCACACTCCTCAAGGCATTCCACACACTCTGGGTGCAATATTCTTATTTTACTTCCCTTAGCCAAAAGGGGAGAGGATCTCTGCAAGTCTTTCCAACATCAGGTGAGGGTGTAACAGCAATCACCTTCATGGTGCAAGTCTGAAGTAACTACCAAATTCATGGGATATTCCCAGTGTAATAAAGTATTAAGCCAGCTTCAAAAAGCCTCCTTAAAATATCTCACTGTCCTCCTGAACCTTACCTACATTAAATTTTTTTTTCCTATTTGAAAAACAGACTGTCTTCCACACTTAAGAGGGAATTCTATCATTATCACATGTAACATTTTTGGCTTCATAGCCAAGAAAGAGAAGAACTCAAAGACAAGAAAGACTAAAGTAACTGTGAGTCCTAGAGGAAAAAACATGTAGATAGAATATACTGATTTTACATTTAATATTGATCTTTGTGGCAAGGAAGACAAAAAAATCCCCACTGTTATTGTATCCATCCTATAAAATTCACCACTTATGGGGATTATACAAATTGAACAGTCAGAGTGAGGCGCTGAAAGGGAAGTGTTGCCTTTAACTTCTCCAAGCAACTTGTCAGTGCCTGGCTGTATCTTCAGAGTTCAGGATATAAACAAGCCCTTGTTAAGACACAGTCCTGCATTTTCTAAGTTGAATAATACCTCTCAACAATTCCAAGTACTACTTTAAGTAGGAAGAGGTAACAGAATTCCTCTGTGTACTTGGAGCCCGTTAAACAAATGGTACCAAAAAAACCCAAAATCAATGTGGGCATAAAAACCCCAAAACCAATGTATGCTTGATACAGAAGGAATCAGTTATGCAGCAATTAAATGCACAATGCAAGAGGACTATAAAATACCAGCTTGCTTGAGCAAGTATGGTTGCTTGACACCAAGTACATCAGAGAATAAAAATAAATCTTATCACATATCTCAAATTCAGCAAGGCTTGTCTGGAAGAATGCCTGGAGAGCCTGCAGCATGCACATCACTCTGCAAGAAGCACAGCTGGAGATGGTGGAAAACACTAGGCACAGGTACACATGTCAACCAGGCTAATAGGGATCAACTTACTTTGTTTCAAATCACAAAAGATGAGCAGGATGTTGAAATGAGGTAGAATAACTAAGTACAGGGCGCCCATTTGCAGAAAATGCCCTGCATATGCAAGTCAAGGGCAAAGAAAAGATAAAACCAACACCACATACATCTTCCAGGTTTTATTTTCAGGTCATAAAAGCAATCACTCTGCAAGTGAGCATTTCCTGGGATTTAACAGCTGTTGGGTTAATAGTACTAGGCAAAGACAGTTACACTTAGCCCATAATTTTACCCACAAAAAATGTACCCTATGTGGTAGTGATGTCTCTTCAGGATACTGTCAACAGAATTAACTTAAAAAACAACACTATTTAGAAGTGCTGCTAAACCCCTTCCCAGAGTTAATGCTTCCATGCAGATTTGCATGAAGGAGCCAGGCTGGATTGCTTTGAAATGTACACCCTGCATCTGTGCATAGTCACTGGCACAAAGCCAGACTTCAAGCCAGTCTCTTCTGATGAAGCCTTTCTCCCTCTGCCCCATTACCTTTTTGCACACAGTTTTGGGCTCAGCTTATCTAGATATTGTATGTCTACACAGGCAAAAATAGTGCAGTTTGCAGAGATCTGATCTTTACACCATCACTGCAGGACTTCTCCAATTCTGCATTAGGAACAAACACTCCACCAAAGTGAAACATGAGAGCACTGCACCCACACGCTCACGCTAGCTGTGCACACATATGCAGTCTCTGTCTTCTAGGGAAGATGTTTAACTTGGCTAAATCCTTCCCATCCCTCTATTCTGTACTGATACCCAAAAAAGGTCTCAAACCACCCTGTGGAGGGAACAGCCCCTAGTGAAAGATAGCAGACTCCCTTACAAATTCATCAGAAGGCCAGCCCAGCCAGAGCCAGGACAGATTACCCATGGAGGATTGCCACCATCGATCCCCGGAGAGCCCACTATCACTAACGGCACTGCCATATTAGCTGACCTGCTCTTAGGAGCACAAGGATGAGCTTCTCATCAGCTTCTTACTGCCAAGGAAAGGCTAAAGAGGCTAACTCCAAACACTTCTTCCTTCCTCTTCTTGATCTGCATGACATTTTTAACAGCTCTGTCTGATGGAAGCATTTCACATGAGACATAACCATATTTTCACCACCGTCCTTTCCCCACTGTCGCAGATAAGATGTGGTGAAGAGGCACTGTCTTTTGTGTGCTATCACAGGCAGAGTCATATCTCACTATATACCTAGGCTTCAAGCTTATCTCTGATGCTATGCAGATTATGTTTAGACTGAGAGCAGATTACTGGTGTAAACCAAAATATTATCTAGGCTGCACACACATTCACTCTAGAAAACTTACAGAGTTCTTTGGACTAGGGATCAGAAGTTAGTCTCTTAAGGAATCCTTAAAAGCATCTGAGAAAAAACATTTGCTCACTTTGGCCAAGAAGAGACAGAATGAAAAATACCTTTTAAATTTCAATTACATGGCCCAACACGTAACAAAAGATGCCACTGTATTCAGCCCAATGTGTCTTGCATCAACAAAGAGTTGTGTTTTCTTACTTAATGATACAAAAAATAAACACACACACATAGCCACCAAGGTATCTATTAAACTGAAGTGTACAAGTACCACCCAGGAGCACCCAAAAAATCTAAAAGTACTTAAGTAAGCATTCCTTATGAGGCCCTCTTAAAACTCGAGTCTTTGCACTCAAGGTAGCAGTTACAGAGAACAAGGACATCAGGCAGGCACAGCAAAAAGAGAGGTGGCAAAGGAGCTTAATGCCTTATCAATGCTGGAGGGCTCTGAGGGGAAGAGGGTGTAGTCAGAAGAATTATCCCTATCTTGATTAGCATCAGAACAAAGGCTCACATTAGTTTGTCTGCACTAGGACTCCCCTAGAGCACTGGATAATAACCTTTCTGAAAGCATTAGAGGGATTTCCTCCCCATTTCACCCCCCTGAAATCTACACCCTTTCTCTAAAGGGGGATAAAAGGATGAAGTCCAAATAACAGCTTTATGTTTAATTCTCTGGAAGACATATCTGGGTAGCTTTTTACAACTAAAACATCAAATATACAATACACAAGTAAGATCCTTCTGTGATAGGTTTTCAAAGGTAACATTTGGGAGCAGGTAGTGGAAAAAAGTCAAATCAAAACAAAACCTGTTTTCCGTTCAAGAGAAAAGGTCAGATAGCACAGGTGACTTATGATGCATGCTTAACTCTGGAAGGCAGGAAGGACCTCAATAGTTTCTGCTGCAAAATGAGGGAGTGGTAAGGAAGTGAAGAATGCAAGGAAGAAAAACACAGCTGGTTGTATCTGAACACCACAAAATCCAGGTTAACAGAGGTGTCAAGAAAAATGCTAAGGCATGGCTGCAAAGGTGTCAGAACCTAAGAACATTTTAGAATGCTTCCTGTTTCAAAAGCTGGAGAGGCTAACACAAGTTGCTGCCTCACTGCAGGAGGAAGAAAACAGAAGGCAGCACGTTCTGCCTTTAGTTTACAGAAGAGTCATAGCATTTGGACAAAATGCAGGTTTTAAAAGCAAAATCTCAGGAAAAACAAAGTAACAGCTTTCATCTTACCTGGTATTGACAGAGGCTGGCATACAACAGTTGTCAAGTTAGCAAGATTAAACTGATGATTCAGTGGCAACAGATTGATTCACACACCTAGAACTGCACAAAAAAAGTAGGTATTAGCCCTGTGAATACTAAGAATGGCACTCTGTCACATAGAAGAGCAGGAGGCTTGAGGGATAGCAGTATTATGTTTTTAGGACACAGGCACACAGCTGTGCTTCAGGTACAGACATTACCCACAAAATTCAGATCTGGGTCTCAGGTACACTGCACAAGTTACTCAAAATCAAAGAATATGCAAACTATCTTCACACATTCAATTTAAAAATCTCAAGGATAAGAAGAGAACAGTTTAAAGCGTAGCAGAGTGTTATAAAAAATATTTTTCAGCAGCACTCAAGCTTGGTTGATGGGGTTTTTTCAGTGGGACAGAAACGTCACAAAAGCTACCTGACAAACACATATTAAAATGACATCATGTCCAGCCATCAGATACACACATGCACTTTTGGTGATTGCAAATACTGCATACTTCCCAGATAAGCATAGGAGAAACTTATTCCTACAGTGCCAAAATTCACTGGCATGTTTTATTGTCTCATCACCATATACATCTTTTTTATTCAGCATTACTACCAAAAATTCCAATACTTAAAAACATGGTTATTATGAAGGTAACCTTCTCCACATTGGAAAGTACAACAGAGAACTGGGAAAACTGGTCATCCGAGTGAGAGTAAAAGCCATGCAGCTGAAAGGAATTTTTGTCTAGCCTGCTTAAAGACCTCCTTTGTTGCTAAACATTTCATTGTCACATTTAAATGTCAGCATTTTAAGTCTCAGAAGTGTGCAAGCCCTGCAAGACAGGAAACCAGAAACAGACTTGAGATGAAGGTTCTCACAGCTAATGAAATGAAAAGTAAACTTAGTAAACTGCTCTTCACGTCTCTCATATGCTTACCAAGACACAGACCCTGATCTTACAACCTTGCTCCCCCTACACATGAAATGATTTTTAATTAATCTCTGTTGTAAGTTTGTATGGTTTTGTAGTCTAGTTATATACCAGGGCAAAGCTTGCAATGAGTCTCCAGCATGCTTTTGTTGTGCATCACAGAACAAGTCTACAGCACCTCAGGATCACACAGCTCTTTGCAATAGTGCTTTAGCTTTATAAAGACAGTACTCGATTCTCCTAAGGGAAAACAGGACCCTCCCTTTCCTGAAGCAAGCAGCATGCCCTTTTTGGACTTTGAAAAGGAGTGAGGGGCCTTCAGAGAGAAGCTGGCTTTAAAGCTTTCAGGATGATTGCACATATGGCCACTGGCTCGCCAGTGGCATATGCGGCGGCAGATGGAGAAGTGAAGCTTTCATACCCTCTGAGAAATGCTCTGCAATTTTGACACTTCTCTTGAAAAGCAGACATGTCAATCACCCTTCCAGGCTGGTGTTTTGGCACGGAAGAGATTCTGCTCAGTCTGCGTACCAACACCAAAGGATAACCTACACACGGTGTTTTAGAGGCAGTTTCTGTCTTAGCTTTCACACAAAATGATTCCATACACAGCACAGAATGATAAATCACTGTTGTCTTCACTGCATATCAGCTGGCTTTCAGCTCATTAGAGAGCAACACACACCCAGTATGCACCCTTTCCTTTAAAGGAGGGATGGGGGAGGTGTTTTAATTAACATTAGAGTACCTTACTAGGTCTAACAAATAAAATGCCTTTTTGAGGTGGTCAGCGCAAATGGGCTCCAATACCCAAAGGAGATTCTGGCATATCCCCTAATAAAACTGTATTAGTGTGGGCTGCTCTAATACATCGTCCTTGAAGACTTTTAAGAAGTTATTTACAGAGAAAAGAAAATCCAAACAGCCTAAATAGGTCAAAGACCTATTCAAACATGTCACTAATCTACAGGTTTAACCCTACACATACAAACTACAGCTCTTTTCAAAGCAAGCAGCCTTTAACAGCTACTGTTAGAAATCACGTGACAAGTCTAGCATAGTCTAAAAGATCTACATTTTTATATAGACTAAGAACATCATCCTCAAGCTCACTTACAGAAATTGGGGGTTTGTGAAGGGTACTGTTTGGTTTTGGTTTGCTTGGTCATTTTTAAAAGACTGATCTATCAGCAGGGCTTCCCCCTTAAAACTTATGTACTCCTAGAAGTCTTGCAGAAAGAGATCCAATATGCCAACATATTCTTTTCTGTCTTCATTCCCAAACAAGCTGCAAACTTGGTTTTGATCAGAGATTCTTTCAATTCTCACTCATTTTATAGCAAAATCCCATTAAATCAATGCAAGGAAAAAAACAGAAACAGCAGCAAACCACAGCAGTATTATAAACTATGAGGAAAATTAGTTGAGGAAAAATGTAAACAGCTTTAAAGTTTTCCAAATGGTCCTGGAGCTTCTGAAGTGTAAGCTAAGGCAGCTATGTACAGAGACACAATATTGAAACTGGTTCACTACTGAGCATGAGGTTAAAACAGTGCACATTTCAGCCCTGCAGAGTTCAGCTGCCTACAAGGAAGTTATTCCAATGGCAAGTGTACACTGTGAGAATGAAAGCCATTCTAGTCTATAGCACGAATATGATGCAGTGTTTCATTTGCCACATAAAAGTGATTCCAGTGGCCTATTTCCCGTGACTCTGCTCAACCAGCTCCAGAAGCTGTAGTTTGCCTTGTCTACAAGGTTACCACGGCAGTGATGACCAATCCATTCCACTCAACACTCACTTATACCAGGAAGCTAATTTACTGCTGGTGGGCTGGTTGCCAGAATAGCAGCTCCCCTCAGGGAATCACCAGAGTGACATGAAACACATCGATCCTTTGTGCTGCAGAGAAAGTTCTCCATGTATGGTCCACTTTTGGAGCCTGCCCACTGTCCAAAACACAGGGACAGAAGCTGGGGGGACAACTGAGGCAGTGGGAAACAAGCAGGGGTTTTACACCTTCTAACTGCAGCTCTTCAAGGTGAACTTCCTCAAAAATCTGTCTTGAATTACCATACATAAATATCATCAATTTTAAATAAATAAATAAGCAAGGAAACAACAGGCCAGGCTGTCACTGGTCTCTTGTTAGCACCATTAGGCTTAGTCTGAAACCAGGCTTTGCAGACTGCATCACAGTAGTAAGCCACGTGAGAGCACTAAGCTTCCTGTGAGAGAGCAGGAGCTGCCACTACTCAGTAACAAAACAGCCAGCATACGAATGGCAGATGAAAACGTTTTCTGGAACATACAAAAGCTCACTTCCTGACATTTACAGGAAGCCTTTCTGCTGGTTAAACTTAAAATCAATTTTTGCAGCTGCATAAACAAGACTTCTAGAAGAGTCAAGGAAAATACCATTCGTATACCCACAGAACAGCAAAGCCAAATGAATTACACAGATGGACTTAAAAAGACAGTGCGTGCTTCACTGAAGTCATCTACCTGTTTCCAGCTACTATACTTTATGCTGGAGGTTAAATTGTTACTTCTGAAGTCATTCCATTTGTACCCAGAATAGCTGAATGGAAAGAGATAAATATGTAAGGTGGCATTTCTAAGGACATGACACTTGTCGTGACAACTAGATAAACATAATTACAGACTACGGTATTTTGGCAAAAGAAATCTACTGTAACTAATACCACAATACCTATGCTATGTATAGGTTAATTTTTTCCCTGTCCCTCTTCTAGGAAATGCTTTCATGTTTCTATTTACATATTCCTAAAGCAGCATTCAATCCCTGCNCTGTGCTAGGTGCTGTATAAACACTGAGCAGAAAAAAAGACCACTGCTACAGGGATATTGTAAGCGACCATCATGTGGAGAAACCACCTCTTTAACCTGAACCATCACTGGTCCCAGAGATCTTACTCTCACAGCAGGTTCTTGCTATATCACACCCACAGAAATACAGAGCTCTTTGGTCTACTGCAAACATGCAATAAAATCTGCACCACGCCTGTTCTTAATGCTTTCTTTGTTCACTGCAGTTCATTACTCACTGCAGTTCGGAAGATTGAAAAGGAAATTAAAAGGGCACTCAGATACATGAGCTATTTCTGTCCCAAACACGCCAAAAATTTGACTCAGTAGCAAGACTCAAAGAGCAAGACTACTTGAAAACAAGCTTTCCCTCAAATTATTATGGGTAAATATTAAACCCCTTTTGTATTTTTGTAGCAACAGTCACTGACATGAGCTTGATACTTACTGATTTATAAAATCAGATTTATGAAAGGACTAAAAACAAAGACTTTCTTTCCCACTGGCTACCCTCTCCAGTTTTCAGCTCTTTCCCTTCAAGTCTTAACACTGCCTCACCTCTGTTTCATTTCTTTCATACCTTCTTAAGATTTTTACCACACCTCCTTACCCTCTTTGCACACATTCTAGTTCACACTTCACACGCATGCATGAGCCTTCCCTCTCCCACAGTTCCTTGTGTGATTTCCTCAGCTGAACTCATTAGCAATGTCTCCAGGACTTCCCATGACTGAACAAAAAAAAAAAAAAATAAAATCGCCCCTGGGCAGACAGGAATGAGTTTGCAAGGTTTTGAGGGCAGTTACTCTGTGCATTTTGCCAAGGCCCTGTGCGGCTGCAGCAGCTGCAGCAGCAGCAGCAGCCTAGGGAGGTTAGTGCAGGCTCAGCACCCCTCAGCAGGGCTGAGCAGTGCCCCCACTTTGTGGAGCTCAGTGCAGGGCTAAGCTGCACACGGACAGTGAAGGCTGTGCTCCTTCACACAACGCTTATCACCACCCTGTAGATACCTGCTAAAGGCTGCCCTGAACAACCACAAGTGAGAGCACAGAAATCTCCTGCTCCAGGGAAAAGAGCAAACTGTCTGCTCTTCCATGCCAGCCTCTCCTCCCTCCCTCCCTCCTAGTCTTTCAGGCAAGCAGGTTGTGGGACCAACCCTGACAGTGAAAGATGCCTCTCTCCCAGCTAAGCCTGATCAGCTGGGATCAGCTGGTTGCAGGAGCCGACAAGTGGCTCAGAGGGCAAGGGAGCTGCGGGGAGTCCCGGTGCCAAGCAGAGTGCACAACAGGACACACTCCGGGAAACTCTGGAGCAACGCTTCCAAGCTACTGACCTTTCATGCAGCTATTCGCAGATAATGGGCTTCTCTGGAAGTATCTCCGGCAAGCAAAAAGAGATGCAACTTTCAAAACGATAAAAAAAAATACAACAGCAGTAGCCTGACACAGACGAGTGCAGCACCCAACCTTCCTGGACTGCCAGAGGCCAGCAACTTACATCTGTTTGCTCACGAAAGCAGAACAAGCAAGAGGCGTATTTGGGCGGTACAGCAGGAGATGGCTGTGGTGTGAGCAAGTACGCCGATAGAAAGCAGAAGTGACGCACAGGAACAGTCACAGAAACCCAAACCTACAGTTAGAATGTTGCACAGCTGAGTTTAAGATCATGGCAGGCTGCTCTTACTGACAGTTGTAACAATTCTCCAGGCAGGAGCAAAGTAGCTGAAAACAATCATGATCCCAAGACAAAACAAATTCCATCAAAACCACTACACTACAGGCAGGACACACATTTAGAGACTTCAGTTACCATTACTTACTGACTCCCCAGGCAGCTGTGCTCAAGCAGCCATTTCAGTCCACCTTCACACGCTGCACTAAATATAAACTGCTGATAACGGCGTGGAAACTGTTTCAGCAGAGACACGGAGCACTGCACAACTCAAGGACGCTGGGTCCTCCTCAAAGTCTACAGGTGGTCAATTTGCATGACAAGCAGAGAGAGAAGGGGGCAGAGCCAAAGTCTCTGCTATGCTTGTGGTTGGGAAATTTCTGCCTCGAGATCAGTACTTTCCCAGACCCACACTTCAGACAGTCACCTGCCTTTAAAGAGGAAATATGGGGGCACCTGAGGGTTTTGACAGTGACTTGTCTTAGGAGGAGGTTATGGCTCCCTTATCATGTGCTACTCTGCTCTACACTGATCTTCAATATTAGAATCTAGTTAAGATTAGGTTGCAGATCTTTCAAGCACATCCTTCACCCAGTGGCCCTTGAAGAAACATACTTTTCTACTTTCAGATGATACTGTCTTTTCTAGTGGTCCATAAAAGACGCACTTAAATAACAGGACAAACCAATGTAAGAGGGCAGATGAAACTCCAAACAAGAAAAAGGGAAGTTGTTTTTTCTCAAAGTTTTGCTTACAGAATTACTACCAGAAACAACACGAAACTTACAAAGATAGAAGTATGATCTGTAAAGCTGCCAGTGCCACAACTGGCCACCAGATTACACTACTAGAAAGAATTATTCTTTCTGCACCAAAATATACCCCAAAAAATAGCATGTCACAAAAAGAAGAAAAGGAGGCAGACTTGTGAAGAGATTTATGGCAGACACCTGAAGAGGAGGTGGATGAAATCAACGATAAACTACAGACACCACAGAGAGCACTAATCCTTAGAGCACTGGTATTTAATATGTAAATTCTTTCTCTGCTTAGGCATTTTGCCTCCCTTTGATGTATACAGACAAGTTCAAACTAGAGATGAGAACTGGGAGAGTTCACTTTCTCCATTATCTCAATGTTTTTTCTTGTCTAAGCAACAGCTAAGTGCTCTAACTATATCACTTTTGTTTCTGTTCAGAGGGGAAAAGAAAAAAAAAGCCACTAAAAAGAGAAGTATAACAAATATTATTAAAGGAGAGAGTCAATGTTTTCCCAGCTCTGATGTAGATGTAAGCAGCAAGCTGGTGCCCGACAGCTATAGCGCAGCCTAGGAGAAGAGAAAGACAAGCTGAAAACAGAGGACGGTAAAGATACTCTGGAAAAGATCCAGATGTCTTGAGCTTAGTCCTACTGTATGAAAAATTAAAGAGGTTAAAACCTCCTCTTAGGGACTTTTCTTCCCATTTTTCTGACCACGACTCTTCTGAACAAGCTGCATTGCTCCAGAAACCTCAGGAATTACGGTGACAATAGATTCCTGCCAAGAGAAGCACCATTACATAATAGTGTTTATGGGAACACGCACAAAAAGCCACTAGGAAGCGCAGACAAGTGCAAGATCCTCTCTGCCCATCAGCTCAGTTTAGCTCTTGACCATTCGAAAGACTACTTCAGGATATTTTTAATTAATATATTTAATTCCTCTCACTCCCTTCCACTCAACAAAATCTGTGTTACTGTAACTACACTGAGATCACGTCCATTCCCCACAGTAACGTAACCCCCTTGAGAATACACCCACTTGAAACTACTGTATTTGCATTAATCTGTTTAAAAGAACACTACAAAGATGAAAAACTGTGTCACTATTTCCATTAGTATATTAGAAATAAGAACAATTTATTATGGTATTTTTTCATCCTTTACCCAATTTTAGGGATACTTAGAACAATTATTGCTTTTCAGTTCTGAGAAACCTAGCATGGCTATTTTTGAGTTCCAGGTCTTCCACTGGGGATTTACCGTAGATTTGTTACACGCACACACAGAGGCTCAGCCTAAGCACTGCACACGTGTAAAGGCAGCTGCTAGGGAAGCTCTGACCTCTAGGCACTGTTAAGGCACCATAAAGAAGAAAGCAAAGATGAAATCCTAACAAACACAAAGTTTCTCACGTTAGATTGCCCACAGCAGAGCCTTCACTACCACCTTCATCTCAGACACCACTTACCCTGTGTCTCCCTACGCACCGAACAGAAAGGAAAAAGAGAAGACAGCGGTGAACGCTTATCCGCTGTTACTTTAGGGGTTTTAAATCCTAGAGGTTCATCCCGCACCAAGCGAATCCTCACGCCCAAACACACACTTTAACACCGCTGACCTCAGAGAAAGCCCAGCTCTGCCGTCATCACCGACCACCCGCCGCTGTGACACGAGGGAGCCGCAGGTACCACAGGTGACATTATGTAAGGGAGGCGGCCGGGCAACCGGGCGGGGAAGGGCTCTCGTCGCAGCCCCGAGCACCGCGAGCTCCGTGCGGGGCCGCGGCCGGGCAGGGCTACCTTCGCTCCTCTCGGGGGCCACCCGGGGGAGCGCAGTCGACACCTTCCGGCTCCCGGCCCCGTCGCCCGGCCGCCGCCCAGCANGGCCCGCGGGGGGCGGAGCGCGGCCCGGGGCCCGGCAGCCGCCGCCGCCGCCACCGCCACCGCTGCTGAGGGACGGAGCGGGGGAAGAGCCGCCGCATCCAGCGCCGGTCGCTGTTGGAGGCAGGAGGGAACGCTACGAGCTTTCTCTTCTCTCCTCTCCGCGGGGCGGCGTGCGGCTGCACAGACACGTGGCGCTCGCTCCCGGTCGGGCACCGGGGAACAGCGGCTGTGAGCGGAGCCGAAGCCCTTTCCGGCCTTCTGCCGCTCTCTGCCAGAGCAGAAGCGGCTCCGCAGCAGGAGGGGAGAACGGTGCTGTAGCCTTGGCCGCGGCTGTGAGAGCGGAGACACAGCCATGGGCACGCTGCTGCGAACTCGCCACAGCGGCACAGAGCCGTGCCCGTGCTCTGGCGGCAGGCACAGCCCTGCCTGCCCGCTCCTTGCCCTGTCCCGCCAGCTCTGCGGCTGGCAGACCCCGCGTCTCTCCGCTGGTGGCAGCCCTGTGGGAGCACAAGCCACCGCGGGGTCCGTGCCGCCGGGCAGCACCAGCAGAGACACAGCGCTGGCTGGAAGGTCTAAGGCTGGGCTCTTGTAGGAGGTCACAGTCCCGCTCGCAGGGTTTTAGTGCATAAAAGTCTAGTGGGATGCTTACACCTTTTTTCCACCTCCTCTCTCTTCATCTGCTTTTTACAGCCTCTCCTAATCAAGGGAATCAAGGAGGATTCTTTGCTTTGTTTTCCCTTCTATTGCTTGAAATAAGACCTAACTTCTCTGGATCTGCTACATTATTCATATTTTGCTGTGGAGAATGAGCTGTTCTCCCTCTTATATGGGGAAGGAACCGTATGTAGTTCTACTGCAAAGGTGAAGGGAAGTTCACCTATTTTTCTGCAATAGTACGGTGATCATTCATAATAAAAGCCCATAATAGGTTATAGTTTACCAATGACTTATCATTTCATCAGATGTAGGAGATTAATGATAGATCACAAAACATTCCTTATAAATACTCCCCTTGTAAGCACTTCAAAAAGCAGGAAAAAACTACATCATCATCATCCGGAAAACATGCGTAAAGGCAGGAAGGAAGAGTGGGAGCTCGAGCTGCACACAAACCTGCTGATTCACACAGCTGTTTTTTGTGAAATCTCAAATGCAAAGGTGGAAGGCACGGAGTGAAAATACTGGCCTGTGTTTTGCTGTGGTTTGATCAATTAGTGCAACTGTCCTGGACCTGAAGGAAAAGTTCAGAAACCTTTGTACCTCTGAAATAAAATAGCTGTGAGGAGGCTGCTATGGTACTCCCTCTACTCATGGCATTAATGCACAGAAAAAGGTGCAACTCCTGACAAATTCTCACTAAAATGACCTCTCACTAGGGGCTGATGCATCACATTTTTGGCTTCAACCAGTTCAGCTTTTTTAAACGTTTAGAGATCCATTTAATTTCTCTGCTACACTTTGTTTCCATTATTCTCATTCACATATATTTCTCTTTGTATCAAGCCATAATAAAAAATACTGTGCTCTTCCTTTGAGGCCTCAGATACACTAAGGTGGCTGGACTTGGTTTTTTGTTTATTATGGAATCACGGAAATCAGCATTTACAGACCATCTTACATGTCCAAAGTATCACAGAGGCATTACATTGGATTTGCCACACTGCATCAGACCACCAGCCAGTCTAATCCAACATCCTGTTACCAGCAATAGCCAACTGACAGTGCTTCAGAGGAAATAAATGCCATCAACTGCCCCCAGAACAGTTACAGCCCTCTTCCAGCCCAATGCCTGTGACCGACTGCTTCCAATCTTTTCAGGCTCCAGGTTCTGAAGAAGGAGGTGAAACATTTTCTCTTTATTATGTGTGTCAATAAAGGGACATAGGGAGCTGCCACCATCAGAGCAACTCTCCCCAAAGCACAAATCTTATGGTCTCAACCCAGGTATTTTGGCACGATTTTCCTGATGTTTGCTTTCAGGTTGCTTGAATAGAAATGAAAACATAATTCATCAAAACATTTCATTTTTGGTAATAGAAATTTTAAAGCATAAAAGCTGCCAAACACCACTAGAAGGTCAAAGCATGCTTATTTTGTGCAGCCCCATCTGATTAAACAATTAATTTCTTATCCAATGGTTATGGATGTTGCTTTCACTCCAAAGAAGGAATTTTACTACCACAGAAGCCTTAGTCCATCAATACACTCCTTTCTGGCAGAGACACCGATGGGATTTGGTCAGACTCACTGGCACAAGGCTGGGGAAAAGGGCAGCCCATTCATGGGGGCAGTGAGACACCCCACACCACATCTTGCCCTAATTCCTTTGGCAAACCTGCAGCAGTGGATGGCAGTGGAAACTGGGCTGGAGAGGACATGTTTTATAAAAATACAAAACATCTCTTGTAGTGATGCTTGCCTTCATAGGCCCCACAGGGACAGTTGCTGCCCTCTGGATCCAGACCTGCCACTGGATTATTCAGATAAAAGAAACACATTTTTAATCCCAGACATAAAATTTGTATTCTGTCATTCAAACTGCTGAAAGCCCTTCACAACACTCTGGAAACAAATGCTACTTCTTACTCCCCTGCACACACCTAACCATTCCTTCCATCACATGGTGGACTTCTGTAGTAGGTTGATGCTGGCTAGATTCCAGGCACCCACCAAAACCTCTCTACTGCTCCCCTCTGCAGCTGGACAGGAGAGAGAAAATATAACAAAGAGTTCATGAGTTCAGGCCCAGGAGAGATCACTCATCAAATACCATCACAGGCAAAACCAGGCTGAATTAGAGATATTAATTGAATTTATTAGTAAAAAAATCAGAGCAGGATAATAAGAACTAAAATAAAACCTTTGAAACACCTTTCCTCCACCCCTCTCTCTTTCCTGAGCTCTACTTCCTCCCCCAGCAGTGCAGAAAGACAGAATGGGGGTTATGGTCAGTTCATCACCCATGGCTTCTCCCACTGCTCAGGGAGAGGAATCCTTCCCCTGTCCCACTGTGGGTCCCTCCCGCGGGAGACAGTTCTCCATGGACTTCTCCAGCCTGAGTCCATCTCACAAGCAACAGTTCTCTGCAAACTGCTGTAATGTGAGTCCATCCCACAGGCAACAGTCTGCTCAAACCACTGCAGTGTGGGTCACTCTTCCATGGGCTGCAGTCCTCCAAGGACAGGCATTTACCACTGTTTCTAACTGGCCTAGCCTTGATCAGAGGCACATCCGCCTGTGCAGCCACCAGGGATTGGCTCTGCTGGACATGGAGGAAACTTGTAGCCACTTCTCATAGAAGCCATCCCTGTAACCCCTCCCCCTGACTACCAAAGCTTGGCCGTGCAAACTCAATACAACTTCAAAAGTTACTGAAGTCTGCTCAGGTGCTACATATCTAACATTAGTCCAATTTCAAGGTAACATCACTTCTGAGAAATGATAAAATATGATTTCTGATGGTAGTGCTGAGCTGGAAAAAGTCTCATGACAGTCTAAGCACTATCACAGGAGAAAAAACAGTCTAAGAGATAATGTTACTTCACGCTGTCACACAATCTCACACCTTGGCCATGAGCCCTGGTAACATTATCATCCTGTGTGACCTCTTTCTCCCCAGCCCTGTGCGTCCTGCAGACAAGGAGGGAGTGCTGTACCTGCTCCATGCCATTTGTTCTCTCCTCCACATTGCTGCCCAGCCAGCAAACCTAAAGACTAAGACAGCTTCACTCTAAGTATAGGCTGTTACAGACCCCCTTCAGCTCCCAGCTCAGTCATCAAATACTTTTTGGCTTCAGACAACTCTCTCACAAGCCTTTTTTTCTGAGAGAGAGCTCTTACCACTATGATGCAAGAGAGCTACTCACATTTTTCTGTTTCCATCAACCCCCCACATTCAAATTCCAGTGGGAAAGCAAGGCATCTGAGATGCCTTTTGTTTCTTGGAGCTGCCAGCACACCAGGCCTCATTCTAGGAAACAGCATCTTCCACCTGGGCATACATGACAACCACACACACTTGTTCCTTTACCTTCTTGCTGGTAACACCTCTGTGACCTATTCATTGGCAACTTGTTTGAAAAAGGATTTGTGCAGGAGTAAATCAGTTTTTAAGTGCTTTCCAATCCTCACAGCCCATTAGTCTCCTGTAGATTATAAATCTCTTGTTTGCTTTTGTTTTTTCCCCACTTCTTTCTGCACACATCTCCTGTTCTGCTAGCCCTCGGTTACATTTCCAGTATCATACACCGGAACCCACACACATCTTTTGTGTTTTGCAAGGCATTATTCATTATTAATATTCAGAGTAGATGTAAATAGAGCAGCTCATCTCCAAAAGACTATTAAAGCAACATGGGAAAAACAAGAATAAAAGAGAAATCCTGGCACACCATCCACCCTTCTGCTTTGCTAGGGCACTTGAGTTCATAGTCTGCTGATGCAGAACAGGTAAGGGTAAACCTGGCTGTGAACATCATCCTTGCCATGACATTTCCCTTCCTGGAGTACCACAAACATGCACTGCATTAAGAGATTTTTCCTTTCTGTGACTTGAAATGCAACATGCAGTCGTGGAGCAGTCACCAGGGCCTTCATGCTGTCATGGGAGCCAGAAGACTCAGCTCACAACTTCAAGTTTATAGGGATTTGGGTCTCGAAGCTGCACTACTTTGTTCTGTACATATAGGCCTGTACCAGAGAAGCTCAAAAAAATCATCTCCTGGAAACTACCCAGAGCTTTTCTCTCTGAGGGAAACAAATGAGGCCTTAATTAATTTTCTTTCGAATACAGCAAATTGACTTCTGCTCCAGTTGTGCTAGTTTCAAGCCACACAGCACAATGGTATTAATTCCACTTCACTTAAGGGCTAAATGTTCAGAGCAAGGAAAAGGGAGTTTCCTGTAGGTCTTGCTAATGTTGAAGTCAACAACCAAACCACCCTGGCTTTCACAGGAGCGGTTTCTTCAGAGTCTGCATTTCTGAGGGTGACTGTGACATGCCCCTGGGTTAGCACAGCAAAATGCAGGATACATGAAAGGCACTGGCTGAGCAACTTGCCTGGTCCTTTGCATGTTTTTAAAAGTCTGCCACATCCTGCCTCAAATTTCATTCCACAGGCTCAAAGATAGAAGCACTTTCAGTGCCTTGTCCTAAGGGTAGCTTACTGGTTCACTGATCATCCTAACTAGCCCTGCTGTCTCAAACTTAATTTAATCTTTCTTAACACCAGAGTTTTGCCTGCAGGATTTCCCAACACTGGAATAAAACACAGTGTTCTGCACAGGGTCTCCTCAGTAGCTTGAAAACTAGTCTCTATCAGAGACACTTTGCCCAATAAACCAGAAGATCACATTTGCCTTCCTAGCATTTCTTCATTTGGGTACAATCAGCACTTAGCCCATGTCCCAGAGAACTGCACTCAAATGCCAGCAGAACAATTTGCCTGGACACAGTGCCACTGTACAGCAGCCATGGTGGTGTTCTGCAGTGCCATGGACCTGTACCAGCACCATCTCACGAATCTCATCCCTACACTGTGCTAAAAAGCATGAGAGTTGGAAGAAAAAAAATGTACAACAAAACCCAAATCACTGAGTCCAGTGAGACTGTTAGTTCAAGGAGAGAAACTGCAGGATCTGACCTATATACACACGCATAGGAGGCACCAATTCTACAGAACTGTTATGGGAAAATATCCATCCCTTTAGTATGCTCAGTGATACAGTAGCTGCATCATTGCTTATGTGTCACAGTAAAGAGGTAAAGGGGATCACTCTTGCTTGTCTGAGGGATTCTGTTTCAAAGAGGATAAAGAACAAGACCTCCTTCACCATAAAATGCTGTAAGCAATTTAAGTTGTCTTCCAACCACCTGAAATCCTCCCACTGCCAAGTTTATCTAATACATTTAATATAGGGCTTCATTATCACATTGGCTATGCACTGCTTAGGGAAGGTGCTATTATTCTTCTTCACAGATGGAAGAGGGCGGTACAGATCCCATAGATACCAACTCATACCACTTGCTCAGTAAAAAAGTGACAAGCAAAGAACTGAACCTGTTCCTAACACCCATTGTTCTCAACCCTTCCTTCTTTCCAGCAACTTCATGTTCCATGATTTCCCGAAAAGCAGCCAAATTTTCTCTCAGCTTCTTCTCTGTCAACTCTGAAAATTAAATTAAGAAAGTAAAGCATCTCTTGACTTTTTCTTCAAAATTAAGGGTAGCTGTAGAAGTCTTTCTATTACACAGCATATTTTTGTTACAGGACATTCGTTAGCTTCTTGGATTCACACCTGTTCTTTTCACATGATTTTGCATTGTTTGGCTACACACAGACTCTGTACACCTCAAGAAAGCAGCAAATCTTCATTTTCTTTTCTTTATATAAAATTCAGTCCTTTTCAAGCTGCATGCTAAAACTACTGTCTGCTGACTTTCATATTTTGTGAGGC
This sequence comes from Rhipidura dahli, assembly GCA_013399225.1. Classification (NCBI taxonomy): domain Eukaryota; kingdom Metazoa; phylum Chordata; class Aves; order Passeriformes; family Rhipiduridae; genus Rhipidura; species Rhipidura dahli. The sequence goes on along the minus strand of VXAC01002937.1, from coordinate 886,045 downwards.
AACATCTGGCATAAAAAGTGATTGCAAATATGATCAGTTAGGAAGATTTTCTTCTAGCATTCTTTCAGCTGGCTTTATTCCCAGAAATCAGCCCAATAGAAAAGAAAAATCTATTTGGCACTGTCTCCAGTTGCAATTACTCATTCTTCAGGTAGAACAGTTTCCCCTCTTGGGGAGGTTTTGTTGACATGGGATTCAGATGATGGGTTCTTAACTGCACTGGGACTGGTATGGCCTCTACAGTTCTGGGCAGATGCTCTCTGATGCCTAAGGAATTCATAATCCCAGCTCATGCTGTAAAAGAATAACAAAGTTTATCCCCTCCAGAGTCTAAACATATAGCTGTAGGTATAACTTGAGGAATTTAAATGTAATCCTATCTTTATGGGTAGTAGGCTTCAGCTGCAGACATTCGCCCATAATTAAGCAGAATTATACATAAGGGGCTTTGGCTGAAGTCATGGCAGCACTGGTAGCTCAGGTCATTGCTAAACAGTGTTAAAACAGCAGGGGCAACTCAGGCCTGGGCAACCTCCTGGGACCTAATGTGGGTGAGTGATGCAACCCTGCCCATGTGGGTTCACTTTGCCTCCAAGAGTGGGGTAGTTGTCCTCCAGTTCTCCTGACTTCAAGAGCAGGCATCCTGGGTTTAACACCTCTGCCTTTTTCCCCAGGTCATATTAGACACCAATGCAGGCTGAATGCAAAGGCCCCCATATATATCCTTTACACTCCACAAGCAAGGGTGTATGGATAACAAAACAAGGAAAAGTCCAGATTCCAAATCTTGACCCCTCTCATGCTCTCTGATGTGCATCATTCCCAGATGAGAGAAGAAGCAGACAGCAAATTCTTCCTTCTGTCTGCCAGCTCCTTGGCACAGCACCATCAGGCAAGACCAAGTACAATCTAGGAATGGAAAACTAGCTCATATTTAAAAATGGAACATTAAATACTATATCCTAGAATACTGTGCTCTGATGTGGCTTCCGATAAGCAAAGGAGGAGTGATGTGAGATTTTTGCAGTTCTAAAAACATCTAACTGATAAAATCCAAGCACTGCTGAAGGTAGAAATCATACAAAAAGAGAAAGAATCTTACTATTCAGCTAATAAACACCTCAGATTAGTTAAAGCAAAAATAATTTAAAATCTCCAGACTTAATCTGACAGTTTGTTCTGTTTGATTACACTTTGCATTTTGCTTCTCTTGAAGAGCATCACCAGCAATGTCATATTCCCCACTGTTCTTCAATAGCTTCATGTTGTGATTTCCAGGCTGTGCTAGAATAAATAGTGCAGCTTGGAAACTGAAGCAGCATGCAAGACTGATCATTTGCTCAAAACCAACAGTTTTCAAGTAAATGAATGGTATGTAATTGCATTTCAGCTTCAGCTTGAAAATGTAACCATGCAGTATTAGGATGCAACCTTCCTGTTGAGTTTACACTCAGTGGCACTTGCTTATTAGGGACTATTCTGGGTCACTGCACTGTTTGTATATGGACTGTAGCTCATGCACATGTAGTCTGTAGTCCTGCATGGCTCACTCCAGTGGTGTACTCTGACCTCTCATAACAAAGACATCCTCATACTAATTTCAAGTATTTGTTTACCTCATCTTAAGTTTGTTCTATGACACTGGGGCCAAATCCTCCATGATTCACCATGTGCAAGGGCTCCATAACTCCCTCACGACCCTTGAGTTCTCTAAAGAAGCAAAGACTGACCCAAAGAACTGAGTGCCTTAGGTTCAACAGCCACATCTGGGGTTTGGTTTGTGCCAATATAGGCCAACATTCTAATTGCTGCAGAAATAATCACTGACAACAGAATATCCCAAAAACTAAATAAAAGCTACTCTCACATCTATATTGTTTCCATGGAAATATGCAGTGACAAGGTTTTTCCCCCTCATTTTCTCTGCCAGCCTACCATATTTTTTTTTTTCAAACACCCCTGGTAACTGACTAGGTTTACCCAAATACAAAACTATTGCAGATGTGCCAAACTTGCACAAAGCCAAATAGAGAGCTGTTCAGCTTGACTCCAAGAAAGCATCCATGCAGCAACACTGCTGCCAATCCTTAATACAGAGAGAGACAATTCTCTGCAGATCCTTTCAGCCAGGGTCCAACATAATCTTTTAGTTACTGAGGACTAACTGGTTTCAGTGAGACAGCAAACAGCACACCCCATGCTGTTACCCAGCAAGATAAACACGAATACCAACTCATCATCAGCACACTGGCCTTAGACTCCAGCTTTATATTAGAGTGCAAGATACAGTATTTGCAGTGCAAGTCTGTCCCCAGTGGCTGCCAAACATTTTGCTTCTGGCAGTAGCCCTCTGCATCGCCCCCACCATATGTCACCATTCCCAGCTACCTCCTCATGCCCCTCCTCATCTCTTCTCTGCTTCCCTGCTCTGTGCACCTGCCCCAGCCAGAAGCTCCATTTCCCTAGAGACTCCAATGAGGGTCAGCCACAGATGACACCATTTGGCAGAGCCTCTGCGCTGTGGGCGGTGGGGACGGTGCCTCAGCTTTGGGTGGTTTCTTTGAAGTCTCTCAGGATGTTGTGCACTCACCACACCAGAACAGCCTGGCAGGGGGCTGCAGAGGAGGGAGGCCTTGCCCACATCTCCCCAGCAGGCAGTCTGCAGCAGCAGGAGCAAAGAAAATGCCCATCCTGCCACCCATGAAGGAAGGGAAAGGCAGGCTGTGCCAGGACTGCAGGCAGAGCAGAAGCACAGAGTGACAAAAACCAAAGGCAAAGCACAGAAAATGTAAAAAAGGAACCAACACTGAAATCTCATGGAGGATTTTGGCTTTTGTCAGGTTGCTGCACTGACACTGTGGCGTGCTGGGCTTTGGACCTTGGCTATCAGGCAAGCCCAATATATAAAGTCAGATGGGAATTTATATTCAGCATTATCACATAGCAGATTGTAAAATCACTCAGGCAGATGAGCTGCAGGACTGTAAACAAAGGGTTATGGCATATGACAAGTGGTTGTTCAGAGGGAAAGAACCAGGGATACCACAACAATGGGGATCAGTAAGACATTAGAGTGAGTGCCTCAGTAAAGTTTTAAAATAATGCTTAAACCATCCAGCTGACAGAAAAAGGTTGTGCTGGAGAGGCTCTGGTGTATCCTGGGAGAGGAGCAGGAGCTGCATCTGGGCAGGGAAGGAACATATTTGGGCAGATTTCTTGGTGCCTGTGTCCCAGCAGCAGCTAGGAAGAGAAGGGCAATATGCCTGGGAGATACCAGCAAAAATTGTGTCAGAGGGCTCCTTACTCTCCACTCCCCAAGGCTGTCACTTTCCCCTTATCCACAGGGCTCAGGAAGGTGCAGGAATATTCTGGTGCAAAACCAGGAAGAGTCTAAGCAAGAGGGAATAGGCTGAGAGCTGAAGTAGCTACACAATAGGTCAGGGTTGTCCCAAGAGCAGTATAAACAGCCTGAGACAGAGAGTAGAAATTGCAAACTAGATGAAGACAGGATTCAACCCAGAAAACAAAGGCTATTTAACAAGGAGGAAATAATTCACCAGCTAACATTCCTCTTGGCAGAGGAAGAAAGAGTTCTGGGAAGTCAAACTACATTGATCTAGCCTTAGGAGAGCTAGAAAATTAGATAAGGGGACACAAAGAAATTAGTTAGGGAGGAGGAAGGCAACGCACCAGCACCAGGAATGAGCACACAGCTACCCTGCCAGGCAGCACAGAGCTGCGTGCTGGGCAGGAACTCACTGCCAAGTTCAGGGCTGTGGCTACCATAAGAGTCTGACCCACTGGGAGGAGACAGGTGATAGCTTCTTGTGCAACCATGGGGGATTGATTTGTAATGACAGTATCTGTTCAGTGTCTCTGAGGGGACATAGAAACAGTTTACAAACATTTGTAAGGCATGTACCCAAGCAGGAGGGAGTGCAAATTACTTAGAGAAAACAAAACAAAGACAGGGAAAATGGAACCTGAAAGTAACTTAAAAGCTTTTTCCAATGAGCTGTAGTGGGTGGTGAAATAGCTGTCATGAAGAGAGCAGAGAAGAACCCAGGTATGGACAGTTTTAAAGTTGGATGGGAAGAAAGTAATTAATACATGAGCAGTGGAAGGCATATGGAAGAGTTTGTCAAAGTGATACAAAAATTTCCACCCACTCAAACTGTAGTTCCAGTTTTCCACTGCCCTGCATCTCTTGCTGTCATTAGTAGTGATGCAAAACAGGAAAATGTTTATTAAAGAGTAACCTTATAGTACTGCTCCACCTCAGCACATAGATTTCTAGACATATCTAGCCAACAGAGAATTAGGCTTTATAATTGTGTCTGTTCACTAGCAGCAATCCACCTCAACTCCTCCAATGATCTCCTCCTTCCCCATCCCAAATCTCCTTTAGTCTTGACGAGGTAGGGATATGATTCCATGTTTGGACAGCGTGTGTTAATGTCTCCAAAAGTCACATCCAGCTGCTTCTAAAAATCTTCTGATAAATCCCTTTTTAACTGCATTTGGGAGACCACTTTAGGGGGTCCCAAAGATCCACAAGGAAACCTGAAAAGATCAGGGCCCAAATGCAGTCCCAATGAACGTTGAAATAGCAACCTGCCAAAAACTTGGAGGAGCCTACACCTTAACTGGCATATACACCTACCAGCTTAATATTTCCCATGAGGAGGGAACACGGCTATGGCTTGTAGCTACGTATCAATGGTTATCCCCATCAGCCACAAAGCTGGGCTCTTCAGACAGCAGAGAGCTCAGCCTGGCCTGAGGATTATTTTTGTGACTAATAACCAAGCTCTGTAACTCTCCCCTGCAGACTATCATGACAATGAATGAATGAGATCAGACTAGTCAATATGGCTTATTGATGGAGTTTGCTCACTTGCTGTGGATGCATCATTATCCTGTGCATTCATCAGGACAGGGATGAGCACGATTCAAAGACTTTGCCTGTTCTGTGATTCTGTGAATATGAAATGACAACCAACCTGCAGCTCCTCAGCTTTCTGCTAAGAACTCCCAGGCCTTTTTGGGTCCTTCTGTTGCTCTGTATCCTTGTCCTGAGCCATCCTGGAAAGTCGTTTGGTGAGTGTCATATCCTTCCATATTAAAGCAAAGCATATTAAGCCGTACCTGTAGAAGTTAAATGAAAAATTGCTGAAAATCATTGACTTCATAACACAGTGACTAATGGTGCATTTACTACTCCTGTCCTCTGCCTGAAAAAATCAGAGTTGCTCCACTAAGTGGCACAGATGCTCTGCAGCTCCACAAGCAGCAGCGATCCTCCTTTGGCTGAAGGGTATTTCCAGAGCAAAGCATTTCTCGACTCCATTGAGGCTGTTGAGCCCAGGATCCCTGTAGAAACCAGGGATGTTTCAAAGTAACTGCAAGCACCATATTCAAAGTGGATACTCAAAAAGGTGTACTGTATTGCCTGACACACCTCTGCATCAAGCAATAGCTTACACTGGCACAAAAGGTAATAAGGTTTCATGGTTGGAAAGTGCTTTGAACTGAAATCTGAGAGCTTTACCATTCCTTTCCAGCTCTGGCGTGAATTCCCTGGGTGGCCCAAGGCAGCTTCAACTCCCTGGGGTTCAGTTTGCCGTCTGTAAAACTGGGTTAGCATCTCCTGCTCCTTCTTACACCCCTTTTATCTTTGCCTATATTAATGGTAAATACAGATGGGCTTGTTTGTCTGCAGGAACAGTGCAGAACAGGGGGCACGACCGTGAAAGTGCTGCTCATTTGGGGAAGGTCTGCAGGGAAAGACGTGAGCTCGGAGGGGCAGGTGCAGGGCAGGACGCACGGATGGAGGGATGCGCGCACAGGTAGGGGGGGATGACTGCAGGGAGGGACACTCTCCTGGTGGGCCGGGCGCTTACCCGCCACCTGAGCCAGCCCCGCGC
>VXAC01002937.1:787320-879747 GCA_013399225.1 Rhipidura dahli | reverse complement strand
ACCCCGCCCCTGTGCCCGACCGCCCAAACACAGCTCCCCGCCCCGGGCACCCCCGCCCCCAGCCTGCCCCATTCCTCCTGCACAAACACAGCCCAGCCCAGGCACTCCCGGTGCAGACCTCGCTGCCCCTTCCCAGCCTCTCCTCGCCCCTGCCCGGGGACACAAAGGGGTCTGTGCGCCCGCTGCCCGCCCGCTCACCCGCCGCCGCTCTTTGCCCCGCAGGCCGAGCCATGGTGGAGCCGCCGGCCGAGCCTCCCCCGCAGCCCTGCCCGGCGCCCGGGGGGGCAGTGGGGGGAGAGCCGGCCCGTCCTGGAGAGCAGTCGCCGCTGCTGCACCTGGACCTGTACAACTTCGACTGCGCGGCGGCGGAGGGCAGCCGGTACGTGCTGACCAGCCCGCGGTCGCTGGAGGCCTGCGCCCGCTGCGCCGTGCGGCCCGTGGACCTGCTGCCGCGGGCGCTGGGGGACCTGCTCAGAGAGGCGCCCGGGCGCTCCATGCGGGTGGCCGCCGGCCTCTACGAGGCCTACGAGCGGGAGCGCCGCCGCAAGCTGCAGCAGTGCCGGGAGGAGCGGGAGAGGATTATCCGGGAGGAGAAGAGGCGGATCCTCGCGCCCCTCGGCAGCCTGCCGCCTTCGCCCGCCGCCCGCGTCTCCTCCCGGGCTGCGGCTGCAGCTGCCGGCGGGCCCCGGACCCATGGTGGTGGGAAGGCCAGAGCATCGAGGGGTGCCAAGGGCAAGAGCCACTCCCTGGACTCGCTGCAGAAGCGCCGCGAGGGTAGCTGGGGCAAGACCTCCTCTGAGTCTGGCGCTTCGTCCTCCTACAGTGGGGAGAGCCTGCGGGAGCGCGGGGGCAAGGTGGGCGGCCGGGGTCGGGGGATAGCCGTCGCCAACGGGGCCCTGATGGGGCGCAGCTTCAGCCTGGGCGACCTCAGCCACTCACCACAGACTGCTCAGAGAGTCGAGAGGATCGTCAGGGAAGTGAAGAGGAAGAAGGGCCTCTCGGAGGTGCCTGAGAGAGACAAGAAGATCGCAGCGCTGATGATCGCCAAGCACCAGGAGGCCAACCTGCTGCGGGAGCAGCGGCAGGCAGCCCATCTGCAATGGGACAGCCAGCGGCGCCTGGCTGAGCAGCGAAAGGAGCAGGAGGAGAAGGAGAAGCAGAGAGCCCTCCTGCAGGGTCAGCGGATGTGGGAGAGCCAGGTGGAGAAGCGGCGAGGGAGACTGAATCAGGAGCAGGAGGAAGCCACCCTGCTGAAGCAGAGGCAGCTCCTGGTATGTGAGGAGAGGTGGCGGGAGCAAGCAGAGAAGCAGGAGCGGCTGCGGAGGGAGAGGCTGGAGAGGGCCATCAAGGAGGACAAGCAGAAAAAGCTCCATCAAGAGCTCAACCTGAAGGCAAGGGAGGAGGTCAAGAAAGAGCACCAGGAGCGAGAGGAGCAGCTCCTGCAAGAGAAGCTGTCTACAGCTGCACAGAAGAGGCTGAAGAAGGAGGTGCAGTTGCAGAAGGAGAAGAGACTGTTCAACCAAGCAGAGAAGCTGAAGCATGAGGCCTTGCTCAAGGAGCTGGCCAAGCAAGAGGCAGAAGAGAAGGAAATGCTGAAGGCATCCCTGAAGATGAGTTTGACAAAGGCTCAGGAGAACTACGAGCAGCTTGTGGAGAAGAGGAACCAGGAGCTGAGGGAGAAGGCCAGGCGTGAGGACATGCAGATCCAGAGAGCTAAAATGGCAGCAGAGAAGAAGGAAAGAGAGCAGAAGGAGCACTTGGAAGCACTGGCTAGAGAGACAGAGAGAAAGCTCCAGCATGCTGCCCAGGTGGCTGAAGAAGCTGTCCAAGAAAAAGCTCGCAGAGTGGTCTTGAGCCGTCTGGAAAAGGAAAAAGTGCAGAAGATTAACAAGCAAAAGGTAGAACAGTATGAGGACTTACGGCGCAGGGAAATTCTCCTCTCTATAGAAAGGAAACTGGAGAGAAGTGAGCAGATCTTCAAAGAGAAGAAGACTGTCTTAGAAAATGCCAGGTCTGTTGCTCGAGCATCCTTCCATGTCCGGGAAAAGGTGCGGGAGGAGACAAATGTGCGCACCTTTGACAAGATGGCCTTCGAAGCAGAACTGCATGCTCACCTTAGTAAGAAATGAAAGATCTTGCCATGGATGAGTGAGGATCTACCACTGATTGTCCATCGTAAAGTGACAGAAAGCTCCTCAGCATGAGCATTTAAAAAACAATGAAAACCAACATCCACCCTAATTTCTTATTTTGGGGGAGCAGGGTACCGCACAAAAATGTGGCAGCTATTTCACATACTGTTTTAAATACATTTTTCATTCTGGGTGTGTTTTAAAGACTGACCTCAGTTATCTTTACAGAGAGGAAGCAAGTTTTTGTGTCCTCCACCCCACAAGCACAGGCATTTTCTCAGAGAGGGCTGCAAAATCTGCTTGAAGCCTCTGAGTTACTGATTGATTGTTTACACCAGAGATGACTACAGCTGCACTTTCCATCTGGAAATGCAAACAGAAGTTTCTGACTACTGGAGCCTGCTGACTAAGAACTAAAACCCCCCAAGCTGATTCTGCCTGGAGTGATGGGCAGTTTGGTTTAAGTTATGGAGCTGCATTTTCAAAGCTGCTGCACTCCCATGCTGCAGGTGAGGAAGGCTGGAGTACAGAATGCCATATGTCCTAGGTTCTGCTGGTACCAAGCTAGGGAAAGCCCAGATCAAGGTCATGGAAGTAGACATCATGATCAGAGCTGGGCAGAAGCTGTCTAAAAGTGCTCACAAACACAATTTCGTTTTTGCTGTTTGTAACTGTTACCCCTCCCAGGTATCCTCACCTCTCCGTCTCCTTTCCAAGTTTCTCTTACAAACATCTATAGAATTCCTTCTTTTCTTTTGGAGGAGGGAGAAAAGGAGAGAAATTAGTGGGCAATCCATAAACTGATGACCACCCACACAAGCCACTTGTTCATTAAGATATAAAAATGAAGGAACCCATGGAACCTGGACTTTGGGGGAAATATGGAGGTAACTCGGAAATGACCACCATCAGGAATTCTCAAAATTCAAGAAGACCCTCAGCCACCTTATCCAATTTGCCCTATCTTGAGCAGGAGGTTGGACCAGATGTTATTTAGAGTCCACTTCCAACTTTACAATTCTCATGAGCTGCATACAATGAGACATTCACCCAGCTCTTATCGTCATCTACTGAGCAGAGCAGCATTTCTCTGTCCACTGGTGCTAAGAGTTGTATTCTTACATAGAGCACAAGAAAGAGTAGATGCACAAAATAAGGTACATTACAGATTCTCTTAGGTGAGGATCATGACTTTTTTATAAGAGTTAACTCAATACTGTTTAGAAGGAACTGAGTCCTTCTGTGATTAAATACATCAGAAATGAAACACGTGCCCTGTGCACAGCATTCAAGTACAACAGTGTTCTGCTCCAGGTTTCCACACTTACTCTGTGTTGAGTTGGAGTTGCTAGCACACATCCAGAGCAGTCACTTTGCTTTTCTTTTTCTGGCTCTGGGCAGCATCAGCTCTCCGTTCCACCATCTGTATTGGGAGACACCGTATTGGGTTGCTCTGGTGATAGCAGTCGGATCTGGAGCATGGAGGAGAAGCAGCAAGAGCAGACAGGATCTTGTTTCTTTGCAGATGTCTCTGACGTACAACACAGTAGAAGAGAAAACCAGAAGAATGTTGGCATATGGCACAGACATGCAGTCTCATGCGTAGATTGCTTACCTGAATTTCCCAGGAGGTAACAACAGGTCAAAACCCTCCTAGAAGGCTTTAAAGAAGGTGTTAAATGAACAGTAACAACAACAATAGACGAAATACACCTTGGTGCCCTGCAAGGCTAGAGACATTACACAAACAGTATTGAAAATGAAGAAGTAGGGTTTTTTTTTTATTTTTTATAGAACTTGCTCTTCTTTGAGTCATGGTACAGTTGGTGGTGTTAAGGGCAGGCAGCATGAAAGTAGTAATTAGGGCACTTGAGCAATGTTTGCTCTGTCAGCCATTGGCTCACTGTGTAATGCCAGGCAAGTCCCCAGAGGCTGGACTTGCTTCTATTGATAAAAACAGAAGCAGAGTTTGGCTCTTGGGGTTGCTGGGACTCACAGGAAACAGTAAGACTCAGCTTGGCAAAGCACTTCAAAGACTTTGAACAAATGTTGCTTACAAAGCACAAAGTAATATTTATTTATTTATGTATGTATTTATTTATTTATTTATTTGAGTGGTTATTAAAGTAAAACATCCCTTGATGAAAGGCATTAATTAACACCAAAATCTGGTACCTGTGGAAAGGAGAGCTGCATTACCATTTCCAGCAAGGAGCCTGTCCCCTCACCCTCGTCCTCAAAGCAGCAATTAGAACAGTGAAACAAATCCTGCTGTAACACTGGACAAGGTCCTTGAAAACAGACTTCTCCACGTGTTGTCCATGCCGCAGTGATCTATGTGTGCCCTTGTAGCTGCCAAGACCTAGAAAAGAGATGGCCAGTGGCCCAAATCCAACCAGTGCAAAACTGCCCTTGCTCCCTGACAGCACTAGAGTTGGGATAAAACCTGCAGTGACTCCAGCATAGCGAATGTTTCATCTGGTTTGTAGCCTTTGAGGCTGCAGAGAAAGCCTGCCAGCATGGATATGAGGGCTTTCGCTTCCTGTGCCATTGCACTGCAATTGAAATTCACTGCTGGGTTCATTCAGCAGAGGGAAAATGGGGAGAGCTGGGAAGCAGCAGAATGAAGGCAGATGGTGCTGGGTGAATGACCAGGCAGCCTCTAACTGGAGCAGCATTTTTACCCCTAAAGCTCTACTGCAATCTGCCTGAAGACTGTCCAAACCTCCCTCTGACAAGGGCATTCCCAGACTGAGAACATTCTGCAGCCCAGGAGACGTGTCTTGGCCGCTGACTGTAATACTGTAATTACACCTGGGGTCCGTCTCTTGCTGCTGACTGAGTTTGACACCTTGGGGCTGCAGCTGAACTAATCAACACAAACCTACATGATGGTAATTGCATTGGCAAGCTAGTGTTCCTATACTGTGCAGTGTACAGCTGAAGTTTTGAATGTACAATCTGAGAAAAAATATTTTTTTTCAAAAGACATTAATCTGTGTATGGATATTTTTTATTTCTGTTGTGGTTAAAGTCCAAAGTCCATGAAATTCAGTGGAGTTTATGAATTTAAAATTGCAGCATGGAAAATTTAAGTCAGCAGTTCGGGTGAGAGGTATTTCTTGGGTCTGCTTATGCTTCTGCTTATTTGAGAAGGAATTCTACTGCTGGATTTCTGTAGGAACAGAAATGAAACCCTGGGTCACATGTCAAAAGTATGGCCCCTTTAGATGGGGCTTATTTGGTGTTTGCTGTTGAGCTGCAGGCTAGAGAGAATTAAAAATCATAGCAAGCAACATGGAGGAGAAGCACTGACTAAGGGCCAGTTTCTTTTGGCTGAGCTCTGGAGGAATTTTGGAACACAACGGAACACATTTTCCATGTTCAGAATCTATCTTGTTTATGTGGATTGTCTAGTTTTTAACTGCAGCTGGGCTAAAACTGGAGCCCTTCAGTGCCAGAGAGTGCCACCAATCTTCTCTGCATGTTTCCTCTTCACACAAAATTAATCACTAACACACAAATCTCTCTGTCAAGGCTGAATTTGGCAGATATGTTCAAAAGCTATTAGGTGGAGCAGCTAACAGCACCACTAGTTAATATTTTACAAGGTGAATTTTAAGCCAGTTTATACTAAGTTCTTTCACCACATGAATAAGAGGGATGCGAGGATTAGATTTCTCACCATGGTTACCTTTAGGATGCTTATGGAGCACCAGGCTAATTCTGTGCTAAAATTTCTCCAGTGCCAGGGGAATTCTGTTCACTAAACAAATGCTGAATATGCAGTGCTCACAGGTTTGAGAGGGGACTTAGTTTGATGTGCATGTCTTTATTAAGCCAAGGCTGGACAGGGAGACGTGGGAAACAGAATTTGCAATACATAGTCAGCCACGCTTATCATACCCTACCTGAGGATGGCTTCTCATTGCTTCAGTTGTTGCATCCAAGAAAGACTTGCTTTCAGCTGTGGGCATTTTTCTCCTCCTAGTAAAGACAAGTATGTAATAGTTGAAATGCCATTTTGAACATGGTTTTTTGGTTTGGGCTTTTTTTGGTTTTGTTGGGCTTTTGTTTTAAAGAAGACACGGGGAGATGTGAGGATGAGACACAAACCTAGTTAGATGCAGCACATTAGGGATGGTAACTGTGTCTTCACACATAGTTCTACTCTGTGGACCTGGGACCATGCTGATGTGTAGTAGAGCAGCCACTACATCCAGGAGAGCAGAGACGCTCTGTGATCTGTTCTCACATCACACAGGCTCCTGTCAAAGCAATCAAATGTAAGCTCTAATGCTTTGCTGAGTCAAGCTCCCAGGGAATTTGGTTTGCTAGGATTAGACTTAGCCTTCATAATTGTAGAAGAAGGGTGTTATAGGCAAAGAAGAGGAAGACGCTGGCTTAGCCCTTCTGGAAATCAGCCTCAAGACACCTGCTTTGCAGAGCAGCACAGGGGTTGTTGCAGTGCGAGCTGACAGAGCTCTAATACAGCTACTGTGGGAGTGCAGCCCCACAAGTTCTTGGCAAGCAAGTAGCACCCACTGTAAAGAGCCAGTACAGAGGCACAATAAGAAAACCATAATGCTGCTGGCTTATAGGTAGGCAGCAGCTCTGCCCTCCTTTTTGGTGAGATATTACTAGATGATGTTTTGGAGAGAAAACACTGGGAAGAAGAAAAAAAATGCACAACTCTTCCACACAAGATACCTGGAAACAGATTCTCCATTTATGGAGAGCATCCAGCACTCTGGGGATGCCAGCCTTAAGAGCCTTCATAATGGAATATGCCCAACATCCCACATTCATCTTAGGACATGAAATCAGTTCTAGGTCTGACTTATTTGTCCTTAGCCCATTCTTTGAGCATTCATCTTTACTGTGAAACATTACCTTGTTATTGTGAGATTCTAGTCTGAAAGGACCCAAGTCTTTCTCTGGTAACTTTGCACTCATCTCCTACATCCCTGCCATTCAGCAAGGAATCCTCTGCGTTACAAAACCACTCTGGCAGTAAGAATCATCCTGTATTACAAAACCGAACTGCCAGTGCTATTTTGTTCTTAAGTGCTTTACACAGCTCCCTGCATCTAATCTCAGGACCTGGCTGTGAGGTAAACTAGTTATGGCCCCCAGCCTAAGTACAAGCAAACTGAAGCAGAAAGAGCTGATGTGACTTGCCCCGGGCCGTGTTGGCCCCTTTGATCTCACTGGAGCTCTCACTCATGTTCTCCCTAAGCCCCGTGCACTCCTCTAATTAACCTCTCCTGGTTGCAGTGGAGGGATATCCCTGCTGTGCCCCTGCTGTTGCAGCTCCCCTGACTCCTGATCTGCAGCTGGTACTTCATAGAGGATGAAGGTTTTAAGCCACCACTTCTGGGCGTTGCCCCCAAACCCTGAAGCACTTTTAAATAGGGGGCCTGAAGGTCAGATAAGGCTGCACTGGGGGGCAGGGCAGGGGCAGGGTGAGAGGAAGGTGCATTGGCAGAAATGGGCAGGAGCTAGAGATGGAAGTGTTAAATGAATGAGTAAACATGGACTGACTATCCTTGTACCATCCTGGCTAGCTAGAATCACTCAGATCTCTACATATGACAGCATACAATAACACTTCCTTTCAGCACATTAAACTTGCAGGGTCCAGTTCATCCCATTAGTTTCCTCTCTGGGGCCAGCATAGTTATTCCAGGAGTGAATACAGCCTAGATATATTAAACTTTTCATTATTTATGTAAATCAGAGTGGCTTGGCAGAGCTTATGCTTTCAAGAGCTTGGTGGAAATTTCCTCCTGCCTGAGCAGTACCCAGGCAGTGGGATGGGAGGGTCACATATCAGTTGATATTTTTAGACTGAGTGACAAATTCGTCAATACCCTGGTGCTGGACATTGTGTTCCTGGGTGTTTACAAAGCAGTGTCCACTTAAGCAGCTCAGTGCAGCTGAGGGGAAGAGCAGCTGGCACAGAAGTACCTGGTCAGACAGCAAGCTAAACAGTGGGGAGTAAGAGATTTGGCTCTTCATCTGTTGGGTGCTACTGGGAATGTTTTGGTTTGTAGGAGGGTGATGTGATAATTTAGTCTCTTTCTTAATCACCTCCAAAGTAAGCTGTGCTATTTTTGGCAATTATTTAAAGATTTATAAGAGACAGGAAAATAAATGAGGGAGTACAAAACACAGATGTGTAGGTAAAGCTGGAAGCCATTTTCCTTTCCCTCCTGAAAGAAGCTGTATTATCCCAGCATGTGAGAGGTTTTTTTAAGTGCCCCGTTGTGTGCAATTTCTTAGACCCTAGGAGGGGACCACTCTGTTCACAAACTTTTCTACTTACACACCTGTCTCCTGTCTATGCTGACAAGGCAGGCTTCATGTTTACCTCCCAGCAACAGCTGTTTCCTTAGATTTCAAGGAAAAGGTGAGATCCAGGAACAGGCTCTATTTTCACTGCAGAGGGATCACTACACAGCCATCCTGGGTGGATTCGGTCCACATCTGACATGAGCCCTGATGGAAGAGTGGTACTGTGTTGTCACCTGGGAATTTCAGCAACCCTCTTCCAGACATTCTAGGAGCCTCTGCACCATTTTCAGCTCTCACCTGAAGCTGTCAATCTGTCCTTGTTTTCTGGTTTGATCCTGAGGCTCCTGCTCCCATTGCCTGCAGCTAGGTACCTGGGGAGCTGACCACAGAGAGCAGCCAAGTCTCCACTTGTCTGCAGAGGCTTCAAGAAAACTAATTTGCCCTGCTCTTCCTTAAACTGGGGCATGTCTGTGCATGAGCAACTACAGGAACTGTCTGAATCAGGGCTTTGAGTGGCATAGATTGCAAACCTACAGAAGAACTGTGGTGTTATGGCATAGCAAAGGGATGCTGCTACTGTTTTATTTTTAGTTACCAACACTGCTGCTAATTCGCTTCCCTTGCACTGCCTTCCCAGACAGTACCATGAATGGGGCAAGCATTAACAGCCCCAGAGGAAGCTGTTAGCTGTTGCCCTCCCCATTAGACCAGAGCCTGGCATGGGAATCAGTATCTCTTCCTGCCCAAGAGGGAAGCTTTCCTTTCTGCAGTCATCATGGTGTCATGCACAGGTGCTCTGGGGACAGGCTGGCATCCTAAAATACATCCATCCTATCACCACTACCAACAGCTTCTCCTTATGACCTGCCAGTAAATTCATGTCTAGCTCATGTAGGTCTGCATGACCTGCCATGACAGGAATTTTAGTTATGTTGTAACAGCTGTAAGTCATGATGTTGCTTTTTCTGTTACCAGTTTCACCTGCTGCTGCTCAGGAGGAAGTAAAGCCAGGGAGGATTGTTTCAGTAAACCAGAGGTGACCTGCCTGCTCTCAGGAAATGCTAGGCAACCTGAAGGCTTCAGGGCTTTATACAACACTAGAGCACCTGACATCTTAGGTTAGCTGTAGATACACTCCATATCGCTTTTCCTGGTAGCTGTCACTCTCACTTACATCTCTTGGGTGCTGTGAGTACTAATATTTTCCAGGCAGAAGGCACTCTGTCTTGTAACAGAAGTTTTCTGCAATTCCTACAATATTTCAAAGAACCTACACAATCTGTTTGCAGAATCTGTTATTTCAGTGCCTTTTACTTACAGTTCCATCAAAAAAATTGCAGAAGTGGAGATTCCTGAAGGCAGTGATGTTCCCACCCAGAGCTACTGTCCTCTCTGAGTATCTCTGATCAGACTGCCCTGTGCTACTCCAGAGATTTCGTGCAGCTCCTGCCATCTCTGGGAAACTGCAGATCCCTCCCTGCAAAGACACTGCACTATAATGTAGATGCCACATGATTTAGTCACAGCCTGCGAGTCCCCAGATGCACAGAAAATTTGCTGTAAGCTACCAGGGGAATTTCTGCAGAGTCTCCTGGAATCTGCAGGGCCCTTCCCTGCATCCTGACACCAGTGCTGTGTAAACTCCCATGCTGTACAGTACCTGCTGACCCAGTAATGCTGTCTGAGTCCTCTCCATGGCAACGCACTGCAGTGTCCTCAGGTACAGGGAAGCATCCTGCAAGCAGGCAAGGCTGGCCAGGGAGTTGATGTATCAGATGGATGGGGAATAACTTTAGCATAAGTTTTTTCTGTGGGGAAATTGGAGGCACAAATGCAGAGGGAGAAAATGACTCCCCAGAGGAAATTAATGAATGTGTGAAGAAGAAAGAAATAACAAAATGAGTTATTTAAATATCCTTAAAATCATTGGAGACATGGTTTATATGTCTCATGCAACAGATTTACATGGCCAAGCAGTTTCACACATGTAAGATACCCTTAGGGAATGAAGAATGGTGGAAAGTACTTAAAATGTCAGGTAAGAAAGGAATGATGTTTTCCAACATAGGTTGGGGTTGGCCAGAGTAGAAAATTATAGAAAAACGGTTCTAGACATCTCCAACTATGATGGCTCTCATACCACTACAGAAAAAAACCATGTCCTGAATGCATGGTGGGAGTAAGGATGGAAAAGAGAAGCCTGGGGTAAGCACATGCAGGACTTAAACAAATGTATAATGAAAATAAGGCTGGGACCCTACATGAAAGTCGTGATGAATTGTGATTTTTTTTTTAGGTCTCCTTCCTGTTGAAGGCTCCTCCATTGCAGTATCAGAGAAATGCCTTCCAGAGCACCCCAGCCCAGTGGCTTCCTCTACCCTAGGCCTGCAGGAGTGCTGCTCCAGGCATCTGTCTGGCAGCAGCCCACAGTGTTAGGAAGGAGCCTGAGCTTAACCACCACCCTTTGGGCGCTAGGACAGCAGCCAAATGTGCCCAGGGTTCTCCTGGGAAGCAGAGGGTGATGAGGAGCACTTCTTTCAGTATTTGAATGTGGGCTGGCAGTGAAAGGATTATACTGTGTGTCAGTGCTAGGCTCAGGAGGATGAGCTAAGAAGAGGTATGTATCTCAAGATCACAGGACGAAGAAGCACATTTCTACTAAAGACTGTTTTAATTCTGCTTTTTTTGGAGGGGGGAGGAGGGGGGTTGGGGTTTTTTTGTTTGTTTTTTTGTTTGTTTGTTTGTTTGCTTTGTTTGTTTTCTTTTTCTTTTAAATTTGTTCGATTTTTCCTTCCTTAAAGACCAAATTTAATGTCCAGCTGCCAGGGTTTGGTAGAGACCCACAGCATGCCTGTAGTCCAGTTCTCATTAGGGAACTGGATTGCTGGCTGGCAGCGTTTCCCAAAGACCAGATCCATCCTTGCCTTTATATGCAAGCAACCATTTCGATTCAGTCACCAGACCCGGGATTGGTTCCTGCCTGCTAAAGTCAATTGCCCAAGGGCAAGCACATGGTGACAACTAGCACATTCCTGTGTCCAACAGAGGTGGCACCACAGCCAGAGGTAATCTGAGGCTGGGGCTGTTTGCAGAGAGAGCAGGGACCTTCTGAAAGGGAAAAGCCAGATTAAAGGGGAATCATAATCCTTAACTATGCCGTGACAGCCTGGGAAGAGAGGATTGCTCAAAAACCCCAAGGGTCTTCTCTCTAGAACAGTAGTGCCTCACTGCTGGCAAGCTGGATGTGGGCTCATCTTCTCCTTCTCTGGAGAAGAGAGGCAAGAAACAGAATTACAGCAAAAAGCAGCGGACAGAAGTCTGGCTGTGGGGATGAAACCTCCTAGGTGAGAGACCCTGTCAGTCAAAGCTCTCCCCGATTTCACTTGCAGACAGAACCCTAAATACCACTGGGAGAGTGGGCTTCAACCCTCAGTTTGTACAACCTGAAACCTGGTCATGCACCCCTGCTCTGATGGCATTTGCTGCACTTGCTTGGATATAAGGCAGGCTGGTGGGGCTTTCCAGCATGCCAGCTGCATGCTTCACAGCCATATCCCAGGCACAGCTTTGAAGCAGCAGGAAAGGCTGTATCTCATTCTTTCCCAGTTCAAATCAGCAGGATTAGCTGTTTATTCAGGAGTCCCTTCCCCCATCGACAAAGTGAAGGCAAAATAACTATAAACCTTCTTTTTATATATGCCAGCTAGCAGACAGGATCAGTAGGGAGAGGGACTCCCTGATTTCTGACATGCCTAAGCCCTCAGACGACTGTGGGGTTTTTGCACCATATGGCTCTATCACTTGACAAAATAGTGCCCTAGATAGGCTGGTTGTTTTCCAATCTGCCACCAAATTAACTTAGGAGGATGGGCACATACAGCCACAGTTTCTGCATTGTTGCCACCGTTTCTGAGGTCTCCAGCCCTATTGCAAGCCACTGTATTTTTGCAGCCCCTCCTGCCCCCCCTCCAGGACCAGCTACCAAAGGGATTAAACATGGCATGTTATCTACTGCAGTGGCTTAATCACTAAGCAAAGCACTCATCCCCTGACCACAAGGTCAGGGAATTATCCTCCTGACAGATAATGCAGCCAGGGCTTGGAACAAAATGATGAGCTGAACTGTCATTGCAAGCCCACAGGCCACAGCTTTATTGCTGTTTCTGGGGAAGTAATGCTGCTAAGAGGCTATGAAAGTGCAGCAGGACTCTTCCCACCTGGCCCAAAATGTCTTTTGGTGTGAGAGGAAGATAAACACAGTAAAAATGGCATTCAGTTTTGGGTACATACATCCTCCTCTCTTAAACACCCCTTATTTCAAACCTGTCTCTCTGAGAGCAAATGGTTTTGATAGTTGGATGTTTTTGGCAGCATGTACTAAAGAGGCTGAAGAACTAACTGAGCACGAAGACTGGGCCAGAAGAGAAACAACTTTGGGGGAAGCATATATATCTAGAAATGCAATTTCAAAGGGCATAGATTCTACACATCAGTTGCAGCAGAAGGTGAGAAGTCCTATTCCCATGTAAGCTGGTCTGTTGGGGCAGAGCTGCAGGGCCTGCCAGCCCCACAGCTCACTGCACGCCAATGGGCTGTGAAAGGGCAGCTCACACCAACAGGGAGAAAAGTTCCTGCTTTGAGATTTAAATAGAGAGAGCCCAGGTCTGCTGCCACCATAAAAGAGTGGGGAAAACCCCTGGCAGAGAGAGCTACAAAGCGAGCTCCTTGCTAGGCTCTAGCACAGGGCATTAGCTCCCACAGCATTGCTGTGAGTGCCTTGGGACCCTCTGCACAGAGCCAGGCAGGATGAGCCGTGGTCTCCTGCCTGGTGGCTGCCAAGAGCAGCACCTTTTCATAGAAGGGGAAGGTGTAAATTGAGATTGCAGAAAAAGGCTGATATGGTGAGGCTCTCTACCCAAAGCTGGGTAATACAAATAGCTTCCAGCTCTCCAGGTGATTCCTTCATGGTCACATATATGGCAGGAACTCCAGAGGAGGAATCCACATCTCTACAAGAGTCTAGGTCCCGAAGACTCTGGTTAAAATTACATGCGTGCTAAATCTTTTTTGTCAAGTCTTTCAAAAGCACCTAAGCAGTCAAAGGACATCTTCTCACCTCCCTCAGCACATCTTGCCTTTTGCAGGCCAGCTGCTTCCTAAAGGCCCCGGTTGTTACCATTTGTCTGTGAAACATTCACACCCTGCCAAGTCTGTGTGCCTTACCTGTGAACAGCAAGGGCCACACTGCTTCTAGAGGCACTGCTCTCCGTCTTCCCACCAGGAGATGCTTCCTGCAGCACTGCTGTGGAATGTGAGAGAAGCAGCTCCCACCTTAAAGCACAAGATTAACACAGGTTAGCACATTCCACTGTTCTTCAGCTATAAATGAATAATTAAAATGTTTCTTATTACTTTAGCTCAAAACATGAAGGGTCTGATTGTCTCTGAGATGTCTGTCTCTATTAAGCTTGGTGGATCCTCCAAAGAGCTCACTGAGGTTGTGTGCATGCTGTTCATCCTCCTGGGGCAGGGCACAGACATCAGAGCCATACACCCACGTCCAACCTGAGGCACAGCAGAGACACAGGCAGAGTAAGTAACCTGCCTGCCCTGCAAGGGGCCTGGATGAGCTAGCTGCAAATAAAGGTCCTTTTCCCCCATCTCTTATCTCAGACAAAGGAGACAATAACCTACAGTGCTCTATGTGGAAAACAGAGCACTAATAAAGCTTTAGATTTTCCACTCAACCGCTGCTCCTTGGCTCCCCTCACTTTCCTACCTGCATTTCTCTGTGCCTTTGGGGAAAATACATTACGTATTTTCCTGTGTTGTTCTTAACTAGGAAAAAAGAATCCTCTTCCATTAAGTGCCTCTCAAGAGCAGAGACGGGGACACGCATTGAGAACTATGCCTTACAGTCTGCTGGGGGCCCTCTCCTTAGTGTCTCTCCCACAGCCACCATCCCTGCAGAAAGCACTGTCCGAGCCTCAAAATCACTTTGGCCATAGCAGAAATCTGCACAACCCCTTCAGAAAAAACACATTTCTCTTCTGGAGCGTGTAAAGGAAAAGACCCCTTTTAACCATGTGGAAATCAAGTACCTGTCTTTTGTATGCTTCTCTCCACAAGGGTGCAGCTGGGTATGCAACCCATGGCTTGTTCTGACCAAGCTACAAAATGCCCCAGAAAGGGAAATGGCTGTGCAGGTTCCCCAGGTCAGCTGGGAAATGGCATGAGCTGCTTTCTTCTCCCATGGAGCTCCAGCCTGGCACGTCTACTCACTAGTTTTTCCATTTCATTGAGTTTCACCTCCTCCCTACAAGTAGACTTTACTCATGACTTCTCTACATTTCTACCATGCTCCAGATGAGAGCATGGCCACCAAGAGCAGGACCATCTCTTCCAGAGGATTCACCAACCTTCAGCCTCCAAAGGTTATAGCAACTAGCCTGGATAACAATTCATCTTCCCCCAAAATTGGTCCATATACATTTAGATACAAATAGCTCTTGGAAAATGCATGTAATTAAATATAGCCCCTCCAGTGGTAAGTCTAAGGGCCTGGGACAGAAACTGCTTTCCTTCTTCTCCCCATGAGTTGTATCAGATCCTGCCTGCTGTGTGAGATGGGCTCCCTCCCACCAAGCACCCTGGTTCCTCTCCTTCCCCTTGCTCAGGCACTGCCAGCTGGGTTTGCCAGGTTTCCCTTGGGAACTCCTCTGCCTTCTGGCTCTCAGTGCACAGCCAAGCCATGGAGGCCTGCTAGCCCACGTGCTCCCCAGCCAGCTGCTGCTCCTGAATGCCTCCTGGAGGATCTGTGCTGGGTGTGTGTAGGAATGCGTTGGTTCAGGCAGCAGTTAATGCAGGGGGGAAATCCCCGGTGTGTGCCAGAGACGACATGCTGCAGATCCTGTCCCCAAGCCTTTTCACCACAGATTAAGAATGGCACTAAAATTCACCCTGTGGTAAGTAGGTGAAATGTACTTGTCTGTGGCAAGCAGAAGAGATTAGAGGCTGTTTTCAACAAATCTCCAAAGATTAAGGAGAAAGGAGATTCCATAAAGTAAAATCTGATTTGTCTTTGGCACAGCTGTTCATCTAAAGATGAGTACCCACATCCCGCTTCTGTACAATTTACATTTCTCCACACACAGCCTCCAGAAAGGGAGCTGAAGTCCTGGCTTTACTACTCCAACTAGCATCCATAACAGGGCTGTGGTATCAGGGCTGTGAGGACAGCACATACTGGCCCATTTCTCCTTAGAAAGGAGACAGGATTCATTCCATGTTACCCTGGGAACAAACACCCTGCCGTGGCAAACATCACATGGACAGGCAGAGAAAAAGCTGAATATAGTCCTGTCTGTCCTACTGTCTTCTGACCTTACACAGCACAGCCTCCTTCTTCAATAATTGATGTCTCCTACTGCAGAAGCAGCCGCCACCTCTGATTCTCTGGCTATCCCATTACAGCAGTAGTAAGCACAAGCCCATTATTCTGCAAAACAATTCAAATTAATTCAGAGCCTTAAACCAGGAAATTTTTCTTTATAACACCCCCTCTCCCTTGCTGCACTGCAGCTCCAAGAACTCAGCAGCTCCACGCCTCCATTTTCCCCATGAGCCCACTGTCTGGGACACATATGCCATCTCCTCCAAGGAAACAGTTTCTTGGTTTTTTTTCACTGACATTCAGAGATACTTAAAACATCCCTGATGCTTGTAAGAGGGATGTCTTTCCAGGGCTCTTAGGACATAGCTGCAGTCTGTTAAATCATGCAGATAGGAAAGTGTTGAGGAAATTTCTGGCACACCAGCTGTCTGACCTGACTTATTTACATGATGCTAGAGCTAAGAAATGAACTAGTTTTATAGCCCTTGTGATCTGAGGCTGTTTATCCAGGGAGAGGCAGCAGCAAGGAAAAGGGCACATCAGGCTTTCGCTGTGCTTAGCTTCAGAAAAGCCACATCAGCCCCGAGCCGCGTGCCCCAGCCCCTGCTCTGGGAGCGGCTGCCTGCCCCGTCCCCAGCCTGGGAGCTGCCTGCCCAGCTGTGATCACAGACACTGCCACCACCCACCCTCAGCCAGGACCACTGCAGAGGTGCTCAGCTGCCTGTCTTGAGCAGGTTGCTGAAAGACTTGGAAAAGCTGAGGCCACAGCTGACCTGGCAGCTGCAGAGTGGAGGCACAGACGTGTCCCTAATGCAGGATTAACAGGCTGCTGTCCTTGCCAGGGCTGTTTGCCCACACACGGCATTCTCTGTGGGTCTGGCAGTGCAGCTACAGTAGAGCAAGAGCCTCCAGGGCCACCTTCAGCTGCAGAGCACACCAAGCTTCATCTGAGGGTAAAACTTTCTGGTCTGCTCTCTGCCTCTGAGGAAAAATCAGAAATTACTTTTGGCCAAGTTATTTTCAGGGAAAACAATAAAAATAAAAATTAAAAACCTGATTATGAAGTATTTCTTTGGATAGATGTCAAACTTCTCTGAGTGAATGTGCAGGGGAAGGGACTGGTTCCTCTGCCTGCCTCTGGCCCCTGTGAAGCACACTGGGACAGGACCTGGCACACAGACTCTGAAATGGCTCACGCTGCCTGTCTGAGGCGAGGGGACACCCAGCATCACCCTGCCCAGCTCTGTACCCACCCATGGCCCACAGCCCCGTGTGAGGTGGGCTGTGAAGCAGGGAGGGAAGGTGCCTGGTTAAGAACCTGGGGTGTTCATTGCCCATCACTGTGCATTTTCTGCATGAAACGCTCCAGTCAGAAAGACTTTGGAGCAGGATGAATAATATTTCTAGACAGGAAGGCAGTGTTCTGAAAAAAGCATGAGCAGCTATGAGGGTGTGTCTCACCTCCTTTGCACTCCAAGGAGAGCAGCCCCCCATCTCCACCATGGCAGAACTGTCCTCCCACTGTTCCTAGGTGCCACACAGCACACTGGGGCTAGGCTAACTTCCACCTTGGGGAGACTGCCCTAGCTAGCCAAAGAGGAATAAACAGAAAGCTGAGGGAGCAGCCTGCAGGGGAAGGTGAGGAAAAGCCAGCTTGCAATCCTGCTTAAAGCTAGGGAGAGCTGGATAGACAGGAAGGCAGATACAATCACTGTGATAAGCAGTATTTGTTTGCTAGCTTTGTGATCCTCTTCATGTACAGACAGGATGGAAACTCCAGCTGTGGGCAGTGCACCAGAACCAAGGACCAGAAGCATATTCCAGGTCTGTTTCCTCCTGTCTTCAGGACCCTTCATTCCTTTGCAGGGTCCTATCCAAAATGGCTGTTCTTTGCTTCCCTACTAGGTCCGTTCTTTCGTTCCCATTCACCCAGAAAGCAACTGTTCTGTCTTGCCCTTCTCTGCTCCCCTGGTCTGGCAGTGAAGCAGAGCCCACACTCAGCTCCCCTGACAGCCAGGCTCTGAGTCCTCCCTGCGTTGCCCTTAGGAGCTGAACCCGGTGCTTGTAGCAGAGCACTCTGGGGGCCGGGAGATCCAGGCGTGCTGGAGTCCAGCGGGATGGAGGCGGTGGGAGCAGCTCAGGCTGGGGGCACGGGGCTCTCTGCTCCTGGGTGGCAGCAGAGCTGCAGGCTCAGCCTGTGCCCACTTGCGAGGGGAAGCCAAAGGCTCCCAGGACGTGGAGATGCTCGTGAGTGTGTCGGGAAGGGTGTCATGCACATCCTTTGGGGTATCCAGGTCTGAGGGTGCTCCCTGGAGCCAAACCACCACTACTGTTTCTGAACAAGGCTGTAACTCAGCAGTAGCTGGTCACAGCTGGAGGGATTTTCTGTTTAGTGAGCAACCATCAAAACTAAATTCCGTGCCAGCACCAGAAGCCAGCCACACACTGAAAGTGGACTTAGTGAGCTCACTCTCTTCTAGCTCCTTCAGCATCAGCCAGGGCAAGGGACTAAAACATCTCCAAACAAATTCATTTTCCCTTACTGCAAGCTGGCTTCAAGCTTCGAATACAGCATATCCCACTACTCCCCCTTATCCAAGCTTGATATATGTGATAAGCACACTTATTTTACCCATCTGTGATACCTTTGAATGGCTGAGAATTTTCTGTCCTCATTTTGGAGCCCACGTTCCCCCTACACAGGCAGGAAAGATTCCTCTGCCTGCCCATTCTTTCTCTTAATATAAAATAAGTTCCACATTAAACCACACTTGATCTGTATTTGTGTAAGGGAAGAAACCATTGCAAGAGAAATGGAGAAAGAGCAGAAGCAGAAAGAAAAAGTGTCTGCCTTCACTGCCATTCCCCACATCCCTCCATGGGTTGCAGCATCTCTCTGAAGTACCACACACTTGATCAGAGAGGGATCTAGAGGGCTGCTCCTCCAGGCTAGAGGAGTTTCTGAACATCCAAATCCCCTGAGAGTTGCAGGAATTTCCAATCTCTTCCAGTCCATGTTTAGATAGCCAAAACCTTTCCAGTACCAAAAGATTGACTTCTGGTCCCCTGAGCAGCCTCTGCATACACACAGCTACCCACAAAGAATAACCATAAGCCATGTCCCTGCAGCACATCATATTCCTGCAGCACAGGGTATGCATGACCCATGTAAACTGGGGAGAGAGAAGAGGCCTTAGCTGCAGACCCCTTTTCTCTGAGCACCTGGGGCTGGGCCCCTTGGTTGGACTCAGTAAGCTTTTTGCTTGCCAGGAAACCAAACAGCTGTCTTTAGCTTATTGAAATGCGCTTGCCACACCACACACTTTGTTTTTCAAACACACCAACTGCCTTTGTTTGTTTGCTTAGCTTTTACAGTGCTGCAGTTTTTAGCCACACCTGCTGCACTCCTACCTTTCAGTCTCATTCCTCTTGAAGCCTCCTCACCTCCCCGTCGCCTGCAACAAGCGTATGTGGTGTGCCTCTGGCAGGATCAGGAAAGGAAAGGAGAAATTAAAACAGTGGCTACTCCCAGGCAAGTTACAATCCAATCAATCTCTGGCAATCTTTGCATTAAAAGCCTGTCCCTCTACTTTGCTGCAAAATCCACAACATTCCCACCTTCTCGCTGTGTCGTTTTTATTGCTGGTAAGATTAGTGCACCTAAAAGCACAGCCCATCTCTGCCACCCAGGGACCTTGAGTCTTGTGAACTGTCCCAAAGACAGAGTTCTGCCAGACACACTGTTGCCCTGGTCATGGCTGTGCTGTCAGCACTGACTGACACAAGCTCCCAGCCACACTCCATCAAGGCTGACAGCCAGCACCTCTTTTGAACAGGGCCTAATTCCACTGCAGGAAGTCAATTTTCTCACACCCACCAAAACAGCTTGTTTTCAAAGCTTCTTATTAACATAGAAATGCCAAAAATATTAATTCCTGTTTTGCAGAACTTAGGAAAAAAAAAACCCACAACAAAAACCAGAACCTGTTTTCCTCATGTTGGAGAGGCAGGGGCTGCATCTCCTGCGGGCAGCCACTGAGGTGTGGAGGAACAGGAAAACAGGAGCTCTCTCCTGCCCCAGAATTAATGATGAAGAAACCAATGAGAAGAGCAGCTCTAGGAGAGGACATATTCCTCCACTCTTGGGTGGTTTCCACAGAGAGGTTTGAGGCATGGGAGCAGTCAAGAAGAACTCAAGGGTAAGCAGAGTTCACTTAGTATTTTAAGCAATGCAAAGTTTGCACTTTTCAGGATACAGCAAAATAAGAGCACATGACCCTGCTCAGTTATTTATTGCAACACCTCTAAGTTAGCAAAAGGTGCCTTTGTTACCCTCACAAAACAGCCTTTATAATTTTTCTACCTCTGAAGTGCCAGATCTGCCAACACTGCAAAAACTCCAAAACCTGTATGGTGGTTCAAGCACTTCCTGCAAAGAGCAGGAAGGACTCACAGACCTGAGTACTTCATTGGATCTTTCTGCATTTTGGCTGTGGAGTTAAGCTTGCAGTAAGAAGTGTTACTTAATACAGAAAAGGGGGTGTTAATGCACAGGAAGACACTGCAGGTTGTTCAACCAACCATATGTAGTGGCTGAACTCACAGTGACCATCACCCCAAGGGGCCACCTCAGACCCAGCTCTCGGGTGACTCACTCCACAATTCCTCTGGCTTGGTTGTTTCACCCATTCAAAGCCATGCTCAGATGAAATAGGTAAAATCTGTACACAGACTAGGAGAAAAACTGCAGAGTTGTCCTTGTGCATGAGGGAGAAGATGCCAGAATTAATGTATGCTTCACAGGCACACCAGCACCAAGGAGCACTGAGTATCCAGGCAAACCCCTGCCTTGGACAAGACGTTCAGAGCACGGTCACTTTCCTGGGAGCAAACTCCTCCTTAGATACAACATGAGCCAGCTTCTGTCCCTCTAAGAACCACAAAAATTGACTGCACTGAAAAGTATTCAAAACAGGCTGCTCCCATGGAAATCTCTCATCTTATTTCCATAGAGATACACTAATATTACACTAAGTCCTAAGCAGAAAGCCTGCCTACTATCTGAAGCTAAAAAAAAAAGCTAAACTTCATAGCTGAAAATTGCTACTAGCCTGTGTCACTTGTGTGCCATGCACAGCAATGCACAGCACACATCAGCAACCATTTATCCTTTATTATTGACTTCTGACCCTGAGGGTAATTTCCATTTCTTATCTACTTCCTCTGCTTTAGAAGCAGCACAGACTCGGGGCAGCAGGGCTTGGGCTGCCTTCCTTGCTCTGCCATTTACTTCTGTGCAACAGCAAAGCCTTGGGGCAGTGGGCACCAGGGGAGCTGTGAAACCCCTGTCCTTCAGCACGAACCACTCATCTTCACTAGGGACTGAAACAGCCTGTGCATCTTACAAGGAGAATGATGTTAACCCTTAAACCAGTTAATTGAACCTTTACCAGGAGCCATCCTTCACAATGTGAAAAGTAGCCAAGACAATGCAGAGGAGAATCAGCAGGCTTCACATGTGGCAGTGTCTCTGACAGGAACAACAGGGAAAGTCTTCAGAGGGCAAAGAAGTTCCCAGCTGTTACCCAGAAGGTGGAGGTGGTGGAAGAATGACCACAGGCATTTCAGAGCCAGTCTAGCTGTTCTGCAATACCTAAAGTGAAACCTTAAAGGTGCAAACCATCCTATATTTTCTTCTATCCTCAGACACGAGAGAACAAGTTAGAGAACTCTTCTCAGTGAAGGAAGTTATTACCTCATTCCCAGTTTTCCCAGCAGGAGAAAACAATCTAGGATTACTGGTGGAGGTTATTTGAATAGAGGTGATTTGCTCCCTAAGCCATCTTCCTGGAACTGCATTGCGTTAAAAATACACAGAGAACATTGAAATCAGGAATTTCTGTGTCCTTTGAAAGGAGACAGTCACTTAATGAGGATGCTGTGGTGCACAGACACAGCTCCGTGCTGACTCTGCCAGGGAAATTACAGGGCAGTAGATTCCTGTGCAGCAGGGAATGACTGAGGGAAAGCACCTCCTCACAGGTGGCTCAGGGCACGTCTTGCCGGTTACACACAGAGTTGTTCACTGTCTTCAGGTAAGCAAGTGGGAGCTTTCTTCTTGAGATTCTGCTTTAATTTTATCCACAACTTAAAAGTGGAAGTGGGTAGCAAGGGTGACAGCTTTTTACATACAGCCAGTCCTTCTGAGAGGTGATGTTAAGCACGTAACACAACGCAGTGAGGCGGAGGAACTGCACTGGAAGTAAACGAGAGTGTCACAATTGAACTCCTGCAGAGACAATTTAACATCATTTTGGTGACAGTGTATCAAGAACACACAGGAATTCATTCTAGTGTCAGCATAACTTTTATTTGTTTATTGCTGTCAATATGCACAATAAAGGAAGACCTGATGTAGCTACCTCTTGCATACAATACTTCTGAAGAATCTGATATTGTGGCTGTGATGGTAATAGAACAAAAATGCTGTATTTGCAGGCCACAGGGTGATTTTCCTAACTGCCTGAATTGCAGATAGATTCCCCAGCTATCCTTTATTCTGTCCCTTCCAGCATCACATTATATAGACCTTGTAATTGGAAAATAGCTAGAGATTATTTGGGAACAGCATAAAGGGAAAAACCATTTCTGTATTGCTTTATCACAGCCCTTCAGCCTTGTAGGAGCAAGAATTCATTTGCGGCTCTCTAGCATATAAACACAAGTAGATAAACCACAGAAGGATCAGGTATGCTAAGGAAGGATGGAAACAATCTTCTCCTACCTTATCACCTGTTATCACAAACGTCATCCTCCACAGCTGGGTCCCCTGATTGGATGAAACCTCCCAATGTCTGGCAGAAGGATATTAGTCAGTAACTGACTGAAATGAGAAGTACAGTCTGTGCTTTCAAAGCTTTTCCTCTGGTCACACCAGAGTGATTCCATCCAGAAACATCACACCGTCACAGGATGCTCCTCCACCCAGCACCAACCCCTTGCCTCTGGCGGGTAAGCTAGGGCTTGCTTCCCAGCCTCATCCTTGACTTCTCCTTAGGAACAACACTAAATTGGTAGGGAATGATGTAGGTGGTCAGAAGCCAAAGGCTGTGAGTGGACACTGTCACAATCTGAATGGGACAGTAGCAAGCAACTACCTGTGTGTCACTGGACATACACAATACCTGGGGGTCCTGATGCCATGAAAGGTACAGTAAATCTGCACTTTAAGACCCCCTAATCCCTATCTGTAGTTCTGCTGCTAGCTTTATTCACCTTTGTATTGGCTATTTCTTTATTTCCCAGTTAATACACAGGAGAAAACAGGGCATCACTCCGAGCATGTTTATCCTGTGCTCTCTAAGCACCAGGCAGTGCACGGGAAATTGTTAGCCAGATGCTCACTTAAAATACCTGGGAGAGGCTGCAAGGGGTTCCACAACAAAGTGACTCCTCTCCTGTACCACACTAGATGACCACATGCAGGGCAAACTCTCCCCTTAGATAAGCACAGGGTGAGCAACTGGGAGGGCTCAGAGGCTGGTGAGAAGCTCTCCTCTAACAGGCTGTTTGCAGCACTGCTCCCAGTCCAGCTTTGACTTGACAGAGGTCCCAGTTTGACCAAGAGAGCCTGGATTGCAATTGACTGTAGAGAGCAGTACAAAGCCTCAGCGACAGGCTATTCACTGCAGCACATACAGAGATGATTTTCCCCACCTCCACAGCTCTGACAGCTTGCTGCTGACATTGTTTAATTCTAGAAGTGGTTGTTGGTTTTGTTGCTGGACAGTCCTCATCCTCCTGCCATCTAACTTGTTTTACAGAGGTGTTGAGGAAGGCATCAGAACTGAGTCAAAGGCTTCTTCACACTGATGAATAAATAGCCAATAGATAACACCTTCTCTAGCACATATTCCCCTGTTCTGACACGGCTAGATGTGCAAAAAATGTGCAAAGGTGGCCCCAGAATGTTCTGCCCACAGTCAACACAACACAACCCTCCCTCCAGCTTACATTGATGCCACTGAGTTACCTATAAGCTCTTCTCTGTACATGATTCTCCTTGGACCCAAATCCACAGCATCCTCTTGTTGTCTTCACCTTGTGTTGCTGCTGTTCGCTTGAAATGATTCAGCATCAAGACAAAAAGTTTGGCCCTGTGTTTGATACTTTAACCTGTGCTTGGGAAGCTGGGACTGGTGCAGTCTTCAGGAAACGTGCCCCACCCAAGTGCTGATGGACTGAGGGTGTGCAGCGAGCCATCTCCTAGAGGGGATCAGGCAGAACAGGGTGAGCTCTGTTCAGCTGAGGAGATTACACTAGCTGGAACATGGGCTGCTGAAGGCTTCCTCAGAAGCACTTATGCTTGGCAGACACACTAGACAGGGAAGGAAAGAAGAGGCACTTCCTAAACTACAATCTCTGGTTCCCTTTAACACCAACTGTGGCATCTTGGCAAAACACAGCTTAATGTAAGCAGCTGAAGCAAACAGGTCTAGAGTGATCGGCAGAGAAGGTCTGCCAGGCACAGGGAGCACTCAAACTAAAGCAAAGCCAAGAACAGAAGGGATTGCCTACATACAACTCTCCCCCACCTTCCCCACCAAGTGCCAAACCTCCCTTCTGAGCCTAGTGCCCAAGGCTGTAAAACTTCTGCGGAGCTGAATGGCAAGTTGATCTCAGAAGCCCCCTCCCAAGAAGGGTCACTTTTTGTCCCCTGAAGAAGAATCCTTTTGTGACCTCATGATTTGATAGATAGTTTTCCTAAAGCGCTGGTCCCGGCTCAGTCTTTTGGCTGCTTCTTTCAGCTCCTCAATGTTTTCAGCTTCTGCATGTGAGAAGATGAAGGACTGGGATTGTTTCACTGAAACAAGAACAGCACAGAAAGGTCAGCACTCTCCATCAAGGACACATACTGAAGATAAAGCTTCACTGGAGTTCACGAACCATGTGACCAACATGACTGAGCCTAACTCAGTTTGTGATTAGGCCTTCTGATGAAGTCATATTTAAGTATGTTTTTTCAAGGGCCCAGGACCATCACAGAAGTTTAGCTTTCAACACATATAAAGAAATGGGCAACAAGTACACAGGCTCAGTGCCTGCTCTCTGAGAAAGGCAGCCCCAAGTAGTGCTGTAGCTCCATTCTGCTACTAAGGAACATGAAATGCAAACAACATTTGCAGGCTTAGCTGCTCTGCCAGCCCCATCTGCACACATCTGCTCCTGCAGGATAGAGAGTAGAAGGCTGCCCAATACCTACTGTCGTTCCACGAGGCGCTGGTTCTCCGGCAGCGGAAGCGGCAGCTCTTTATGCGGCGCGTGGCAGCCTTGTGGATGTACACGGAGTTCTTCATGATCACGGGCATCTTGGCCTCCAGCTCAGCGTTGCGGATGCACTCCTCAAAGAACTCTGGGGACAGAACACCACTGTGACAGTGATGGGACAGACGCTCCACGCAATGAACCAGTCACAAGGGACTGCACTTGTCGATGGGCTGAGCCAGGTAATGATGACCTTCTTGAACAACAATCCATAAAGCTCCAGAATATCACCAGAATGAACATTTTCAAAGTGACAAAAACCTCTGCTTCCCAACAAATGTATCCTCAAATTTTAGAAAGAACTGTGGCTGTCTATTCCACATCAGTAATTCCCACAACTGTTCATAATTCAACTGCCAAAATGTGATAAAACTTCTCAACTCTGAAGCCTTGCTCATCATACTTTCTTTGAAAGACTTCTAAAACCAGTCAAGCCTAACTGGGAAGGGAAGGTGTTGGCAACACCAGCACAGGCACACACATCCAGGCCATACATGGTGAGGGACTTGTTAACAGCATAGCAAATACTAGCACATAGTTTTGTATATTACAGACTCCAAGGAAAGCCCCATGTCCAAACTCTGACGTTAGTCTGCCCTGATCTGCCACACAAACTGCTTTTCCTGGCCCATTTCCCCTCTTATGGTCTGATCAGCATCTATTCTGCCATTCCAGTCTTGGTGTCCTCCGACCTGTTGCTGGTCCCTTGCTGTTCAAAGGCATCACGTGCTAATGTGCCCAAACTCTTCTATAAAGGGCAGAGCAGAGCTGCAGGAACCACTTGGAAGGACTGAGGAAATCTGTGCTAAGATTAATGTTAAGGGAAACGTTGCTGGTCCCTTATTTTCTCTAGCGCTCTACTCATCAGTACATTTTTACTCTTTTGAAGATAACATCACCCAAAATCTAAGGCTGGAAATAGCAAGAGATATTCAGTACCAGTTACTCACTTACGCCCTGTGAAGATCTACTTGAATGCTGAGCTCAACACATCCACTTCAGCTCTGATTTCTTACCATGGCTCCGAGCCAGTGGGATGAAATTCAGAACCATGCCTGTTTTTCTCAGTTTAGAAATCTTATGTAGAAACTGCTGAATAATACTTGTTTTATTTAAATATATATAAATTATCATTATGTGAATAGATATAAAACTACTTATACATTTATTTATCCCTGTTTACCTAAGAGTATTCAGATTTTTTAACTTTTCTGCATTGGCCCAGTACATCCACCCTTCACTGAAATGAAGCCTTAACTGTACAGACACAGCATCTTCATAAGTGCTCTCCCTGTACTATAACTTGAGCATGGAAAACAAGCAAGACTTCACTCAGCTGAAGCTGCAAATGTCAGTTCCCAAGCCTGACTCAAGCCAAAAGCCAGGGTAATGCTCCCCAAGAGAACCCAAAAAGACCCAACCCAAACAAACAAAAGGCAAAGAAACTGGGATAACCTGTGAGGAACATGACTCTTATACCTGACCCATGGACTGCAGTGCTGGGCTGATATTGTGATTCAGCTCTGACTAGAGATCCAAACTTCACCTTCTGGGTCACCTACCAGCAGGTAGCTACAGCAACCATGGGCTTCAAACTGGTGATGTTCTTGTAACCAAGACTGACAATGCCTTGAGGGGAATCAGAGGACTCCTTATAGCTCAGACCTAGTCAGTAGTCAGTTTCCCCGAAACTGTTTGCCTCAGCTTCCCTGTCTGACCTTTTGAGAAGTATTTGGTCATCTCTAGGTTTGTTTTCCACCCAACAGAGAAGGCTGGAATAACTTCAACCTCCTTTGAGGGCAAAACAACTACGTGCATAGCACATTATGGTTTCTCAAAGGGGAGGTGTGGTGGAGGTACAAGAAGTTGGGAGACCACATTACATGCAACTTTGCTAATTTGGAATGCAACTTTTCTAATTTGGAATGCAACTTTGCTAATTCGGAATCTTCTTTTTGTGTCTGGGAATATGGGTATAAATATTTCCACTCTTGAGTTTGCTATCAGTAGAGAGGATGGATGACTAGCTTACTTCTCAAGTTGCTCACATCTGCTTTCATCTTCTTCTCCTTCTCCTTGTTGCAATCCAGAGAATTTAGGCCTTGCTCCAAGCTCTGCAATGCTTCCTCAGCTTCTCTCAGTCTCTTCTCCAGATCCATGCGTACCTTCACCTCAGCCTGAGGAAGAAAATAAGAATTGAAAACCAGCATGTTTCTCAGTCATCATCCTGGTAACTCACAAGGTCTGTGAGGGACCTGCAATGGATGAAAATGAAAAGACAACAATGATAGAAATCCTTAAAAATACTGCAAGGCAACATAAAAGTTGTTCCTCACGTCTTCAGACAGAATCTGAAGTCCAGACTATTTTAGTAACTCTCCTTTACTCTGACTTCATTTTTTCACAGTTTTCCTCCCATTATATAAACCATATGGAATTGGAGATGGTATTTCAACACATGAATTTGTGCTAATGCAAGTACTTGCAGTTGAGCAGGAACAGAAGGACACCATTCCAGCTGAGACAGACTTGAGATAAAGGCAACCAATTCCCACAAATGGGTGTACAGTGCTTAGTTTCAGAAACAAAACACAAAAGAAGTTATAAATACAGTACTAGTTTAGCAAATGAGAAAGACTACACAGCTTAGGTCAAGTTAGCTTTAGTTTGGCCAAGTAGAAGGTTATAGGATAAGAAAATATTGGAGGTTCAGGAAAAAGAATCACACAGGGTTTGGGGTTTTTTTGGACAAAATATTTGTATAAGGAGGTTGAGTGTCAAACAGCCAATTATTAACATAACCTTTACATTATTTAGATTTAAATAAAATATCATATTTGTCCAGTTACCTTTGCATAGATTAATGTATTGACTGTTACGAAGGAGGGCTGGTCCCTCTGCTGAATTCCTCTGCTTTTGAACCCAAGTTTCTGCAGCGGTTACTGAAGATTTAGAAGTCTTAAAGTTGATTTTCTAAGCACAGGTGAGGAGGGAAGATGTCTGCTCAGTTCTGCAATGTCCATATTAGCATTTCTTTGAAATCATCTTTTTTCTTGATTGTGTCTACTTTCCTCCTTTACTTTTTTTTCATTTGCTCCATCTATAGATTATGCTTTCACAGTAGCAAATTAAAAGACTTGTACTGAATGGATTAATCAGGCTTCAGAATACAAAAATAAATAGTAGTGCTATATAGATATAAGATGGCAATTTCATGTGCTGCCATGATATCATAGTGCTTTGGGTAGGAAGGGACCTTAAAGATCATTTCATTCCAACCCCTCGGCCATGGGCGGGGATAATTTTCACTAGACCAGGT
This sequence comes from Rhipidura dahli, assembly GCA_013399225.1. Taxonomy (NCBI): domain Eukaryota; kingdom Metazoa; phylum Chordata; class Aves; order Passeriformes; family Rhipiduridae; genus Rhipidura; species Rhipidura dahli. The sequence goes on along the minus strand of VXAC01002937.1, from coordinate 851,282 downwards.
TGCTCAGAGCTCCATCCAACCTGGTCCTGAACACTCCCAGGGATACAATAGCCACAACTTCTCTGAGCAACTGGTTTCGATGCTGAGCCACCCTCACAGTAAAGAAATTCTTTCTAATACCTAATTTATACCTTTCTTCTTGAAGCCAATCTCACCTGTCCTATCATTACATGCCCTTGTAAAAATTCCCTCTCCAGCTCTCTTGCAGACACCTTTAGGCACTGGAAGTTCTAGAAGGTTTCCTTCTCAGAGCCTTCTCTTCTCTAGGCCAAACAGCCCAACTCTCTTGGCCTGTCTGCATAGGAGAGGTGCTCCAGCCCTCCGAGCACCTTGGTGGTCCTTCTCTGGGCTCACTCCAACAGGTCCATGTCCTTCCAGAGCTGGATGAAGCACTGCAGGTAGGGTCTCACCAAAGTGTTGGTGAGAATCCCCTCCCTGCCCGGCTGCCCTTGCTGCTTTGGATACAGCCCAGGATACAACTGGCAATATGAAGCACAGCTAATGGGGATTTGTGACCACCATGTGAAAACTAAATAAAACCAAGAGTTTGGCTTGATAGGGAATGAACTGAAAGGGAAGGTGGGACCAGTCTGGGCCCCAGGGACAGCAATATGCAACATATGCAGGGGATACCTTGAGGTCTCTCTCTGCCTGCTGTTTCTCTGCAGTCAGCTCCGAGAGTGAGTTCTGCAGCGCTTGCGCCTGGGAAGAGTAAAACTCCCGCTCCTCCTCCAGTGCTCGGGACCGCTCCTCATTCTCCTTCATCCTGGTGCGTGGCACAGCAAAGAAAGATGACCATTCCCACCCCAACACAGCTCACAGGATGGAAAGGAGCTCAGTATCATGATGAGGCATGCTTAACTACCTGACTGCCCAGAGCAGAGAGACGCTAACAGCAGTGCTGTGTGCTCCGCTCCAATAACACAGGCATTGCTGGAGAAAGCCAGGTGGACAGTTCTTGAATGGAACAGTCTCAGCTCCCAGATGAGGCCCAGGAGCACCAAACACTCCTTATGGACTCCATGGACACTTTCACCTGCCCAAGTCCTGGTTTCAAAGGAGCAGCCCAAATGGGAGCAAGTTCAGCTGCCCTGCCTCACTCTGTCTCCTTTGCAGCATTTGTAACCTGAACTCCTGCCATGGGAACCAGACAAGCTTCCAAACTTGTCTGCTGCTGGCAACCAAAAAGCAACTCAGCAGATAGTCACATCATTCGGCACCACTAAGCCTGAGCAGAAGTGCCCTCTTTCCCCACTTCACCTTTTCTCTGCCAGGAGTTTCTCCTGCAGAAGTTGCTGCATCTTCTCTTCAATCTGTCGCAGGCTGCAGTGCAGTCCCCAGATGGGGCTTTGCTCCTTGCTGGGGCTGGTTGGAGGTGGGACCTGGCTCTCATTTTCTTCCAGCATCTGCAGCATTTGTTGTTTTTCCAGGGAGAGCTCCTTGAAGAAGGACAGAGATTGTGAGTATCAGCCAAGTCTAACATTTCTGCTCCTGTTCTACCTGGTTCTTCCTTACTGAGTCCCTCCATCCTTACATCCACCTGCCTCATACAGGTTAAACACAGGAATAACAAATTTTGGGTTTCATGCCATACCTACTTCGTGGGGAGCAAGCCTCCACCATAGCCTTTGCTATGAAGGGGTGAACCAGCAGGCTCCTTTGATGTGTTATGCTCGTAAGCACACAGCTCAGGGACTGGAACCTTGTGCTTCCCTGGTGCATCACAGATGCAGGCAGCTGCCCTGCCTTCCCTGCTCAGCTTGCTCCTTGGTGGGAGCTGGAGGCACCCCCTCTGTGGTAGTTGTAACTGCAGGCAATAGGACACACCACACTGTTTGCCTGTGGAGTGCTTGGTGTGCAGCTAGGGCAGGAATGGTGCTTCCATAGCTTTCCAGCTCTTTTTTTCATCCCCATAACTGCGGGCAAGGAGAAGAGCTCAAAGGAACAGATTTTTGGACAAACTTGCAAGATCTGACACAAACATTAAGGGTGACCTTGCAGGTTCAGAATGCCAACTGTGTGGAAATTTCACAAACAATATACATTTAGAAAAGACACTTTCCACAAATCCACCAGTAAGGAAAGATTTTAATACCTCAAGACTCTGTTTCCTAGATTCCCATGAGGTACATTATTTCCTTGGGAATCATGCTCCCTTCTGTGAACAAAGAATGCACCTCTGCTGCTTCAAATTCTACCAGAAGGTAGGGAGGTGCAGTTTAAAAAAAAATAAAAAGCTCATCACAGATTTACAGTCATGTTGGCTGGAAGGGACCCTCCAACAGGCTCTTGTCCAGCCTGCTGTTCAAAGCCAGTCTGTCAGCACAGCAGGATATGGTCAGCTGTGGCTGTCTACAGGCTCAAAACACCCCACAATGAAGGCTCCTCAGCCTCTCCTACTGCCTGCCTGTCCATATGGTGAAAATTTTCTCCCTACTGTTCCACCTAAGCTTCCCAAACTGCAACTTATTGTGGTTATTGTCCTACCTCCTTGGTATTGTCCTACCTCCTTGGTAGTGCTGAGAAAATTTTGGTTCAGCTGTGCTCTGTGTCATTTCTCACCCTTTTCTGCAGGGGATTTTGGTGTTCATATCAGCTACCAAATGAGTCTGTTCATCTGTACAGCACTTCAACTCTGGCATTAGCAGGTGTTAGATTCATTCCATGGGACAGCATTGCTTTCAGACCAAAGTGCTGTCACTCAGAGGGGAGGAGTGGTCACTCACCTCTAGGGTGTTCTGTAAGGACTGTGTCAGGCTTCGCAACTCTTTCTTTTCTTCCTCCACTCCTTTAAGGGAGCAGGCTGTGAGCTCCAGCTCCCTAGAGAAGCACAAAGGGTGACAGCTATTGCAGGGGAACCATTGCCCCACAGACTGTACCCAGGCCGTGTGGGCTGTGGGTCTCCTGGCACAGGTCCTGCAACCATAAGTTGGTAGAGCCAGTCCTGGAGAGCCAGGAGTTTGCCTGGAAGCATCACATCCTGCCTCGGACACACTGCAGGTGTCCAGGAACCTCACTGTGCCTCCTGATCAACAAACCCACCCCAACAGTTACTGCGCTTCTCTGGCACGGGCAGAGCCACAGTTGCAACTGAAAGAGCTCAGACAAGGCAGTCATATCTAAGCAGAGCCAATGAGAGCTAAAATGGTTTTCAAAATCACACTGGCTTTTCTGAGATGTTATTTAGGGAGAAAAAAAGGGAAAAAAAAAAAAAAAGAGGGCCATAGCAAAAAATGCCCTTTCAACACGCAGAGCAAAGCACTTGGATTCTTCTCTTTCTAAATACATTTGCTGCTCATACTTTGCAGTTAGCTTTTAAAGTGACAAAACTAGCCTTGGTGAGGCAACATCATACACCCATTGTCATTCAGCTGATGGTGGAAATCCAGATCCAGGTGTCTGGAGCCCACATGGCTGCTCAGTCAATTGAACCGATTGCCTCTCTGAAATCCTCTCTTGCACCTGTCCATTGCCATGTTACCCCAACTAATCTGGGTGTTGCTTGCGCCCCAGCCCTTTGAAATTAAATTGCTGGCTTGAGTGCCAAATGAAACTAAGCTGTATTCTACTACACAAGCAATAGCAAATGCAGGTAAAGAGCCCACAACCGTTCCTGTTTTGGTCAATGTAGCATCTCCTTCCTAGGTGCACAAAATATGTGGATTTTACAGACTGTTTGCTTCCCCACCACAGTGGCACTTTTGCCCGGTGTGTTTGTTTGTGTCCTTTTCCTGCCCTGCTGCTGTACCGTCTGATCTCCTCCTGCTCCAGCCGCAGCTCCCGCACCACCTCTTCAAAACGCTGCTTCTCTGCTTCCAGGATCTGGTTCAGACGCTCCAGTTCCTGCTCCAAGAGAGAAGAAAGGAATGTGCTCTGCCAACACAGTTAGGAGAGGCTTCCTTGTTAACAATGCCTGGGACTTCTACCATGGTGTCTAACCCAAGCTGCATAGAGCTACAGGGTGTCTGATTCCACCACGCTTTTGTCCAGGGCAATTAGAAGGATTTGAGATTGGCTGAGGATTTTCAGACATCCAGAAGTCCCAGCCAGATTATCAAACACCTGGAAATCCCAGACATGCTCCTGGCACAGGTCAGTTCAGCCACACATAGATGGAAGGTCCAAAACTCCCTGGGAATGCTGGACTCACTCATATGTACCATTTGTAGGCACCCACATGTGCAGGTATAGAAAAGACAGACAGCCCCAGAGTGTGGCAGCCCCAGAATTCTTGTGCCTGAAGTGTGGTACTTCTGCCAGCTCAGCCTTTCTTCTTGTCCCCACTGGGGCAGGAAAACACAAACCATTCAGTTACTTTACACAGTTTAATCAGCCTGTCACTATCTTTGTACTGATAAAACCATGCTGAGAGAGCACCAAATACCACAAGCTGTCCTTCATGCAGTGAAACAGTCTCCTCCCCTAGTCTAGAGGAAGCAGTTGTACTGAGACCTGCTGCAGATGGAGAAAGGCAGGACCAAAATTTAGCAAGGGTCCCTCTCCTGGTCAGGTCCCCTTGCAGCCACAGCTGCTGTACAGAACTCCTGCTACAGGCCCATTCCAGTCACAAAACAGCACTGGCACTGGATAGATTCATGATAAGACTCTTGCTCCATGGTGCAGGTACACGGTTCAAGCTGCTTTCTCAACATACTGCTCTGAAGCCTTCAGGCTCCCAAGAGGGTCAAACCACAGTTCAGTGAGCTCTACATTCAGTCCTTCACAGCAGCAAACTCTTTCCAACTAACCCAGCCCCATCTGCTCTTTGTGGGCAATGGAGTTACTGTGCATGCCTTTGGAAGGGCAGAGATTTCTTCCAGGATCTTCAGACAAGGTCATTTCCCTCCCTGTGGCTGTGCAGCAGGCTACCTCACCAGGGCCCCGGGGATGTCTCTGCAAAGGCAGAAGTAGCTTAGCCCTAAGTAAGTGTCCAAGCCTCTTTTGGACTTTAGCTCTCCAGAAACGTATGCAAGAAAATTATAGGCCTGAGAAGCCTGGGTCAGCATTGCCATCTTTTCCTAAGGAGAGGCAACAGTCATTTTGGATTAACTGGAGAAGAGCACGAGGCACTTTGCAAGGTTGTAACATGCTGGTCTACATCCATGCAGCCATCTACAGCATAATGGGAGAATCCATCTGCTCAGCTGCCATGACTTTATGATGGTGCTATAAAGATCAGTATAGATTTGGTGTAAACATGAGGATGTGCTGCTTTTGTTATATTAAGCAATTATAAGTTAGGAGTAGTTTGAAAAACAATTATAAACTTGATAAAGCAACCTGGCCCAGTGGAAGATGTCTCTCCCTGCCCATGGCAGGGGGGTTGGAACGAGATGATCTTTAAGGTCCCTTCCAAACCAAACCATTCTATTTTAAGGCAAATTAAGGTATTGTAGTCACATCTAGGGGAGTGCTCTCTTGATTTTTCCCTAGGGCAACATTTATTATTCTCCCCATCTCTGCTGTGTCCAAAGAACAAACCACACTGTTTTTTTGTGCTCCTTGTTTCTCACAACAGTATCCCTATGCTAGAACAGGATCTGTTTACTTGCTTTCTAACTGTGGAGATGGGTCTTAATTGCCCCAGTCTGCCTGAATCTGTCAAATAATGATTGTGTCATTCAATCCAGTGAGTATGAATTCCATTTGATTGATCTTCCTCCCTGGTTCCCCTGGAGACATAATCACAAACCCACTGCATGGAAAGTAACAGGGAAAGGGAGCAGGGATACACCTCCACAACCCATCTCGTGGCACAGGTCTTACTCCTCTCTTCATCCACAGGGTCCAAAGGTTGGCTGGAGACTCTTGTGCCTCCACAAGCCTCTATCCCTGAACATGCCTTCAAAACATCAACTCCCAACCTCCCAGCCCTACCACATGGCAGTTTAAGGAAATTGGCTTGTGATGAACTCACCTCTTTTTGCTCCCTCTGCAGACATAGTTCTTCTGTTTCTTCCATTAGTTTATCTGCAAGCACACAAAAAAAGTCCAAGCAAAGAGAAGAGCATTTTATATCCTCGGGATATTTACAAACAAGAAATGCTGACTTTTTGAAGCTTGAAAATGCACCATTCCCTATTCCTTTGTGTGTATCTGTCTGGGAGGCTCCAAAGACTGAGATGGAACTAATGGGATGTTCTATAACTTCCCTCCTGCCAAGTAACTTAATAAACTAAACAACCATATTGCTTTGTATTCCTAAGATTTCCTCTCAGTGTTCTTAAAGTGCATTAATGAACCAACCTTCACCATCCTCTAGCTGAGTCAGGAAAATATTCTTATCTCTGCTTCACAGATAAGGAACAAGGCATAGAAAAGTCAAGTGAATGCAGAGGGTCACAGAAAATATAGCAGCATCAGTTTTCCTGCAGCTCAGTGTCCCATGTTCACCTGCCTAGCACATCATCCTCTCCTTAGCCCTCTGGGCAGCACTGCCAACTCCCTGTTGTCACCTTGGGATGTCCCAGCCAAGCCCAGAAATCAATCCCTAACTTAGGCACAAAACTGCTGCTGTTGGGAGCGCTTCCCTCAGCATCAGTTGTTCTGGTGCACGGAGCCCACCAGAGGCTGTGCTCCGCCCTCACCCTGCAGCACCTGTGCTGTGCTGGGCTCCAAGCTCAGAGGCTCTGCCTCGGGCAGCTCCCAGCCACGCTTACCGGAGCCCAGACAGAAACGCTCCTCATGGTCAAGCCCCGGGTTTAGCTCTCAGCTCTGCCACCCGGCTGCCACGGGAGCAGGGGCAGATTCACTGCAGCACTTTTATCTTCCTCGTGTCAAGCGAGTGGGATGTCACTGGTTTTCCTGAGAACCTGACAAGCCTACTGCTGCTGGCAGGATTACTGACCTCTACCTCCTGCCCAGAGCAGGGCTCCTGGTGCCAGAGAAATAGTGTTACATTACCAAAGCTCTGCTGACCACCACTGCTGCTTTTCCTTCCCCCTCTCTCCCTCTTCCTCCTGGCCAGAACTCAGTGCAGATGCACTGTAATTACACAGAGGCTCTCCCCACTTTCCCTCTTCTGCCCCTCCTGGGGGGGCCCAAGCCCTGGACTTGATGGGCTTCTGTAAAGTCCATGTCTGCAGTGAAACCTGGATACCAGCTGGGTGGAAAGTAAATCAGTGTGGATTCAAGAAATTCCCCAGAGCAGTGTTCCTCCAGAGAACCTTGACCAGCTGCCAGCAACAGTGCCTGACCTCGAAGCTTGACTGCAGGATGGACACAGATCATTGAAGGTAAGGCTAATGAGGGAGAAGTGATAGCACTTATATAGAAATAGACAGTTCCTCTCATAAGAAAGTAACCAACTGTGACAATTGACCAGCTCTGCATGTTCTTGTCATGGACCAAAGAACCCAGTGAAATATATATTTTATATTCCCAATATCTCCTGTTTGCCATAGAACATGTATTCCTCTGTTCCTCCATCACCTTTTCTTTTATCATACTAAAGACCTCTTAGTCTTTTAAGACTTTTACTTTGCTCTGGTGGTTGCAAAATAATGTTTTGAAACTTTCCTGTTTCTAATTTTCCTCCTGTTTGTCCCTTCCCATCCTCCTGTCAGCATCCCCTGTTATTCCTCTGTCAGGTGTGGAACCACTTCTCCCTGCCTGCCCCACGCACGAGCCCACCCATCACCTCGCCTGTGTGAATGGTGCTCAGAAGAACAGAGTGAATATACCTTGATTCTTGAGTTATGGTCACTCTTACATGTGAGACCATGTACTGAGATCAGCCCTGATCAGAGAGGATGCAGAAATGCAAAAAGCTCCTCAGGATTCCTCCAGTGGATTGATGATTAGGAGTAGATATCATGAGCCCCTGCTCAAGGCATCACCAGCCTGAAGGACCCAAATTGCTGCTATCTAGTTTAAAGAAGGTAACTCTCCAGACAAGTCACTGGGCCCACACTTCTGACCAGCAGCCCCTAGGTCAGAAGATCTGTTACACCTGGAGAATGCTCTTAGAGGGCATCTGGGTTAAAACAGCTACTGTCCCTTGGCTCTTGCTATAGGCAATGTGGGGAAGAGATAACTGGACCTCCCAAGGCAGTCAGAGCATCCAAGGTACCAAGCCATCCAGAGGCTGATTCCTAAGTAGGGGATTGGACTATATAACCTATCTCTCTTCATACCTAAATTATTTTACATTCATCTGGAGCAACTGTTCTTTCTCCACTGTCTACAGAGAGAGCATTGACAGATTAGCCACTGCCATTGGATACCTCAAACAAACCCATGTAAATGCTCCCACTTCCAGTATGAGCAGTGTGAGCAAACACAAAGATCAAGTAGAGTAAGACCAAAAAACCCACTAGCTAGGTGAAGAAAACTCATGCATGAAAAGCTGCAACCAGCCTCAGAAGTGTCAGTGCTGTCTGATTCAGGGAGACAAAGGTATTGTCTGTTTGCCTGTGAGCAGCTGAAACCACCACATCCAAATGTCTCAGGGGAGGCAAATATTTGCACAGGCGAGCCATGCAGGAGTGCAGCATGTTGGCCAAAGCACGTTCCTCCTTCACACTACACAGAAATGTCCAGATCCCACCTTAACTTTTGCATGTTTTGACTCCCTTCAAACCTGAATTTCAGCTGCTGACTACTCAAAAGCTTCATCCAGTGAAAACCTGTAGCTGCTTGGCTTGACTGCACTGACAACTCCAGGAAAAGCAAAATTAGTATTTTGGCTTTTATGGCTTTTCAAAGTAAGAGTTTCTTACCTAAATATTCCTGTTTCTCCTTGGCCAGCTGTAGTCCTTGAGCTTCCAGGCTCTCAATCATGGCTTCTCCCAGCTGGGCATTCTTCCAGGTCCTAGGGAGAGCAGACACAAAGCAGGCAATGTAAGAGAGCTAAGGGTCCCTCAGACTAGGACAGGGGACTCAGCCCAGAAAACTACCAAGGAATTCAAACATGCAGTCTCTTATCAGTTGGGACAGCAGTGCCCTAAAATTTTTCTCCACAAATGAATTAGAGAACTTTCCCTGACATTCAGTAATTTACTTTTTTTTTTTAAATACATGAGCTGTATGCCAACACCTCACAGCTATTCAAATTGTTTTTTCAGTGTTTTGGAGATTTCTACACTGAGCTTAATTTTAAGGGCTCTCCAGACCAATCCAGCACATCCACAGCCTCCAGCTGCAACAGGATGTACCTGGAACTCTTTCAATGACAGACTTTAGAACCAGATTTTAGCTTTTAACTCTAATAACTTCCCACTTTCAGTGACATTGTCTTCTGCAGCCTTTCCAATATTTTGCTGTTAGAGTCACTCTTCCCCTTCAGAGTTCAAGCATTTATTGAATCCTTCCTATGGCCTTCTACCTTCAGTCTTTCTGATATCCATCATCCATCCTGGAACTAATTAATCCTTCCTCCACTAAAGCTGTAAGCCTCTAGGGCTTGGTGTCTGGCCCTACACTGTGAGTCTAGTGCTTTTTCCTGGCAATGAAGAAACAAAGATAAAAGCCAGACAAGATGCTGGCAAGTAGAGAATGTTAAAGGAAGCAGGCATATTCAAAGAACACCTTGTGTTACTGTTGGACCATTGGCCCCAGGATTTCAAGGTCTCTTAAACACTTTATGAAGCCAAGCTACAAAAAGTGCCTGTGGAGCAGATGCCCATTACTGATTGACAGACAGGATAGGCTTTAATATAGATATTAAACACCAAGGACAAGGACACACAAACTAAAAATAGAACCAGAAATGGAGTTTGCTGCTCACTTCTATTCATGTTTCATTAGAAAAAAATATCTACTCACATAAAATGCATAACATTAAAACATACATAAAGTTGATTCCAATCTCTTTATATAGATGTGCATACAGGAATAGCAACTGTTGCCCAGAAATTCTGACATCTTTGTTAAATCTTAAGGGAACTTATTAATACTAAATATCTGTAAAGCTTCCTGTACCGGGCCTCTTTGTGAACCATTTGAAATTGTAGCTTTTTGGAAAGTGTTAATTTGGCAATCTCTTATTTCAAGGCAACCTGTATTTTGTCTTTTAAAAAAGCCAGGCAAATATATTGAACACACACCACCCCAGGGACCAGGCAGCTCACAGCTCCAGCAGCCCAAGCTCTTTGCAGATAGATGTGTTTCTTGTCAGCTAATGAGGATATTTCCAAAGTAGAGAGGAAATTAAAACACTAATTTAAAAGGTGCTGTTTTGCCCACAGGTAGACATCTTCGTCTTGAGTGAGAACATGTGGGTGTGAATGTGTTTTTTCACTAACAATCCTTGTTACAGGATTAATCTAATTCCAGAGAAGCCAACAGCTAACAGGTCAAGATGGGAGTGAGGGGAACAACAGAGTTTATTGTATGATTACATGGAGAGTTTCAAAACAGCTGTAGCCTTTAAGGTGTCTGTTTATAGATTCACCTGCTCAGTGCTCCCTCCCTTCCCCAGACTAACAAGACATTTCCCTATCTGTTACTCAAAGGTTACTACACCCACTGCTGTGTGACCTAGAAAATGCACTCATATCACTGTGTGGCATTTAAACTTTTATTCCTTCATCTGCTGGAACCAGTGCCAGTGTAACCACAGCTACAGGGAGGTACAGGCCATGACTTCAGCTGAGGGGCAAGCTATGCCTTTTTTTATTCTGCATTTCTTGCAAAGGGAGTTTTCATGAGAAAAAGCTACACTGCTTAAAGTATCAGAAAGCACAGGGCCACAGGGCCAGGAAGGCTCATGGGACAAGTAGGAACCCCCTGCCTGACAAAAAAAAAAAAAGGCTCAAAACTGTAGAGAATCTCCATCACATATACATCTCAATCACTGCCTCTTCCAGTCCTTTTGCAGCACTGGGAATATCTCTTTAGCTTTGGCTGCATTTAACCTTTCCTGGGAGCACCCACAGCCAATTTTTGGAGACACTTTGCACTTTATACTCCACAGGACATAAGTACCATGTTATTTTTTTCCTCCCACATTGCCCACCAAGTTTACTTTCTACTAGTTCAGGAAAGGCTGCTGAGGACAGAGAGAGTGTATGCGTGCCCCTGTCCCCCACTACCAGCAGCAAAGCCTCGCTGGTGGAAAGAGAGCCTGGCAGCCTAGGAGTCAGGGCTTTGTGCATTTCCAAAAAAGCTTTCACGATCTGGCAAGTGTGGTAAATCCAAGCCACAACACATTAGAAGTGTGGGGAGACCATCAGTTCCCCTCCACATTGAATAAGCCATTTCCCTATCAGGAGGCTTGAAAAGGAGTGAAGAACTGAAGGGACCACTGAGCAGACTGTGATGGTGAAGGCAACAACCGGTTGTGCAGGCACATGGACATGACCCACACCAGATGTAAAAAGGCACTGGACAAAACTGAAACAAAGGACAGAGGATACTTCCCAGCCTGGGTTTGTTCTTCCTCTTTTGCCTATTTCTATATCCCAGTCTGTGGAGTTTGTTTTGGGGTTGGTTTTTTGTTTGGTTTGTTTTTTGAGTTTGTTTGTGGGGTTTTGGTTTTTTGATTGTTTTATTTTGGTCAGCTTTAAATAATGATGAAAACAGCAGGATGATCATAACTAAGTGCTGCAGTGTCACTGGCAGAACAATCTCCATCTAGGAACACAAGGACATTGTAACAGATTGCCTAGAATAATTTAACTGTATTTTTTAACTTTTCTCTTCACTGCAAATCAATTTATTGGCCCATGCTGGCCTTTCTGACTGCTGTTTAGCTTCCAGCCTGACCCTGTTAAATTGCATAATCTGTGCTTTTCCTCACATGCAGGCTACCATCAGCACTGATGAGACTGGCATGGGAGCTGGACCACTCTGATGCAGGAACAAAAGCAGAGAGGGGAGGGAAGGTGTCCCAGGCAGATTTTCAACCAGGTGCAGGTGGTCTGCTGTATGATAGCAGCCCCTCTCTACCTTCTGTTCTAAATGCTACTGCTGGAATATTGAAGCATGGACTAGAGAAAAGGCTGGCTCTGTGACAAATGCAGCAGTGCAGGGCTTACTTGTGAGCACCCCTCCTGAGTTGTGCTGCCTTCCTCCTTCCCTCCCACACACACCTGAAAGATAAACTTGGTCCCAAATTATCGTCCTTGGCAATAGTTGAGCTTAACATTGGCAAAGGCAAGTGCAGACCTGTGCTATTCAACACAGATCTCCACACTGCTCAAGGGCTAACTAACTCTGTCACTTCTCTGCAGTGGCCAAGGCCACTCATGCCAAGTGGGTGGCAGACCTGCCTTGGGTCTTGTGTCCCACGGGACTCCTGCTCCCATGAAACTTCAATGGACAGCCTTGTGTTGCAGTTCATACACTACTAGGGAGGTAGCAGCTTGCCCCAGCACCAAAGCCAAGCACACAACAGCAGCACAGAGCTTGGCTTGGGCTCATCCACCATAACACTGGGTTCCCCATTTATTACAAACCAACATTTTGAGCCTCACAACATGGACATTAACTGAGATATTGCCTTAGCACATACACATACATGCACACACTGGTATTGAAAGTCAAACAGCTTTTGTCCCTACAGGGACAAGAGACCACCCACGTTGTAATGCAGCCAGGAAGGGCAGAGCAAAGTGTCATTGCTTTAAGCCTCAAAGCTGAATGGTAGGCTCTGCCCTACAGCCTCAGGAAGTTTCTGTATCTCATTTGGGAAAGTCAAATCCCAGTTTATGTGTTATCTCTTCCTGCATCTGCTGAGATTTAGAAGGAGCCTGCTCTGGTTTTGCAGGACAGCTACTCATTGTGCTATCAGGCTCCTGGGTGGTGGGGATTGCACAGCTGGAGGCCAACAAACTGCAAATCTCTGTCCAGCATTCTCAGCAGAGTGTGAACCAGTGCTGAATGCACACAGCAATGCAATCCTCTCACCCCTGCAGGTGGGCTGGAAATGCTTTGCTAACACTGCCTCTCCTGGGATTTAGGCTGCCTCCGCATTTCACAATTAAATGGTCTTGAGAGGCCAAATCCTGCTGCTGCATGGCCTGAGCACCCTCAGATCTGGGCAGAAGGAATGCACACACCCCCTGGACACAGAACTGCATGACAATTACTGTTACTGGTCAGTACTGTGCTGGGGAGGTCCCTGTTTGTAGCAGGACATGGAGCCATCTGGGCAGCTGCTCACTATCTTCGTGCCTTGCCTGTTCTGCTCTTACTTCACCCCAAATTCATATGGAGGAGTTGTCTGACCCCCACTTTTGTCAAGCCTGCAAACCTTGCTTCGCACACAAAATGGACCAGGAGGGCTCCCATTCAGACCCAGGTCCCACCCACAGTTGTGAGGCACGAGAGAGGGACAGCAGGTGAACTGAGTATGTCAGCATTTGGCAGATGACAGCCTGGGCTGGTGAGCAGAGAACCATACTGCACACACACTGCACACCAAGGTGGGAAGCTTTGCATCCATTTTAGAACATTCCTGTTTAGAGAAAGGGTGAAAGGAGGCAAGTGAAGCTCTCACTGTTTTTGAGGAGCTTGTCTGACTCCTCATAGCCTTTCTAGCCAGGCTTCTTCCTCTTTATCCTTTAGACATCTACAGAGCAGATCAAAGCAAATAAGGAATAGAAAGAAGCTTACACTTTTCCAGACTCCTGTAGCATCTCCAGCCACTGAGCCTGCTCAAACTCTGATTCGGCTGCTAGAACAATGTTACCCTGGAAGAGGGGAGGGGAGGGGAAGAAAACCTGGGTTAGAGAGGCTGGTGCCTTGTGCACCTCTGTGCACTCATGGCATGAACTGGACACAGCTATGGAGGGAGGAGAGCCCACCACAGTCTTCCGCACAGGGAGCAGGATCACCTGGAAGCAAATATGACCTAGGCCTACCACACATTGGGAAGTGTGCACATGGCAAACACTCACAGTAGGAATAATACTGATAGGGCAACATGAGCTCTAGGGCTCCTGAGACTGTCTACTGGTCTGCTAGTATCATAAAACCTAGTGTCAGAAAGTGCAAGTTTCCTTGTTGGTTGTCAAAGCAGCAGCAAAGCCTTGAGGGGACTTGGGTTGCTAAGTCACCCTTGCTCTCAGGATAGTGTGTCCAGAGAGGGTAGGCATACCTTGGTGGGGAGGGAAAAGACTGCCAATCCAGCTCTGCTCATCAGCATTAACCTGTTCTGTGGCGTTTGGAGCTTTTGAGAAGAAAAGAAATCTACTTACATGGAAGTCTTCATGAGAGATCTTTATGGCATAAGGCATGTTGGCCTCTTCTTTGGGCTCCACAATGCAGCCTCCCAGGGGTATGACACCCTGGAGAAAAAACAGAGCACTCTAATCAGTCAGAAAAATCAAATACAACTATCAACTAAACAGGAGCTGAACTTTCACCCTCAGTCACTTGTGGACCACTGCCCTGCCTTGGCTACCCCAGGAGGGGCAATACATGCAGTTCCTGAAAAGCAGAGGGACTCTCAACACCACCAGGATACTCCCAGCCAGCATCTGAAATGGGGTAAAGATGGCAGTCCTGCCTTCACCATGGAAGCAAAGCTGTTAGCTAGAACATGGAAACAGGAACTCTTCCATCAAGGAGGAAGTGATCTCCCAGTGAATTCAGTGTGGTATCATGAGAGAGGCTGGACATTCATTAGAGTCACTGACAGCAGTCAAAACCCCCCGTGTGCTGCATGGGGGCAGACAGGCAGCTGGCTGCCCCTAACCAGGATGGCTGAAATCAGCACCTTCGGTAGCTCATGTGCTACATCAGCCTCCAGTGACTACAGAGGACAAAAGCAGGCTCGGAGCACAGGGTCCCCCTGTGGAGCTCCGGGCAGCAGAGCTACAGAGGCCACTCCTCAGAAATCAGGGCTTGTGAGTTACCAGCTGCTAATAAGTGCAAGTACAGGTTAGGAACAAGAGGCAAATGGAGCTCTTAGCACTACCACTGGCTTTGCCAGCAGTATGTTTATAGCCACAAGATTAGTTGATTACATCATGAAAACAAGGGAATATATCTACTATCAGGTAAAAAAATAGAAGTCATATGCCTGCTAAATCATTAAATAATCTTTATTTAGAAATATGGAAATACCCTTGGAAAAGGTACCAGTGTGATTCTTTCTTTTTTGAGGCTTCCCTGGACCTGTGAGATGTTTGTGACTTATTGGGACTTATCTCTTCTTCACTTGCTGGCCCCAGGGAGGACAGGGGAGAGGGAGCTAGAAACAGAATTATTCCCTCCTTGTGCAAACACTGCTCACCTTGGGATGGATATTGAAGTATTTATTGCTTTCAAAACTCTTCTTCTCACTCTCAGCATAGTACAGCAGGAAACTTTCCTTAATGATGAAAAACCTTTAAGACAGAGAAGGGAAATACATTCTGGTGAAATAGAGCACAGCACAAGGAAATCTCCACCTAACTAAAGGTGCTTTCTGAGCAGAAGAATTTATTACTCCCACCTAAGTCTGAGGCAAGGTGCCTCACTTCTGCTCACAGCCAAGAGCTGGTGCTTAACAGCAAGTGCCAAGTTCAAGCACTTTGAGCTTGCAGCTTACCCCAGAGCTGAGGGCAAACCATGGCACTGTGTGCTCACAGAGCACAGGGCAGCACTCAGTGCCCCAGGCAGCACCACAGGCTGCTGGCATCTCTACGTGTGTGCTCTCTCTAGCTCCTGTGTTGAATTCAACCTGTTGGAGAGAGCTGCTCTTTTATTCAAGGGTCTCTCGCATGGGCTAAGACCAATTAAATGCTCATTTGGCTATCTGCTGCCTGCCACCCTCTTCCCTCCCATCTCAGCATAAGCCAGAAGGGAAATGCTTCTAGTCTAACACAGAATTGCAGCCTAGCATCCCCAAGTGAGTCTTGAGGCAAAAAATTGGCCACCAAAGCACTCAGGAGCAGAAATAAATTTGAGAGATATTTTTAAGCAGAGCACCTGGCAAAGCCTCCCACTGCTGACCTTCACAACTACAAAGGAAATTGAATATTTTTTTTCTCATATGTATAACATTAAAATATGCCTTGTTCTGCTCACTTAGCCTCAGGTATGCTCTGATGATCATTGTACAGTAGCCACAAAATATCACAGATTCTGTAAGCCGAGCCTCTAACCTACTGGAGCATGTCCTAAAAATTATGATTAAAGAGTGCCACCTTTAACTTATTTGGATTTTTGAAATGCCCCTGGGAGAGTCCCTCCTCTCTTCAAAAATTGAGGTTGCATCCACTTTGCAGGCAGTGGTACAGATAGGGAGAGATACCTGACTTAGTTTCAATTTGGTCTAAATCTCTGCAGCACTCAAAAATTTAGAAGAGCAGCTGAAGAAAAAAAATGGAACAAGTTTAGCAGGGAGGTTTCAAAAGAGTAAATGACAAAGCAAATGTGTTGTACTGTTCTGTACATGTTTTCTGACATGAGAGAGAAGGATTTGGGAAGACAGTGAAAAGCAAAAAGGTGAAAATTATTTTTAAAATGTCTTTTTATATTTTACAAAACACAGCTGTGTAAATCACTTTCATGTGGTCCTGAGGACAAGAGATCATGAGGAAACTGAAAAGGATAAGGCATTTCTGTGAATAATAACATTCCCAGGAAACTCTCTTATTTCTGGGAGGGAAATAAGAGAGAGACCTCCACAGGCAGTGCTGCCCACTTGTGCCAGTTTAGTTCCAAAAGCTAAAGAAAGATGTTGAAGCTGTCAGAGAATTATTATCATCATAATACAATTATATGTACAATTATTAACAATTATAATAATTATTATTTGCTTGGGTGAAAGCTTTACTGCTTCCATCAGCTTCTATGTTTTGCTCTTCTGCCGTGGCTCTGGCAACACAGATGAAATTGCCAAGCGCCATGGAAACAGAGACCATGGGCTCTTGGGGCAATAAAAAAATGCAGAACAAAGTTAAACTTCTGAAAGTCTGCAGCAAACTCAAGCTCTGGACCTACTCTGTACCTTCTCCAAAGTGTTTAAAAGTGACAGTCATTGAACACGTGCATATTTCTACCCAGAAATCTCCAGAACATACGACCACCAGCAAGAGTTATTGTTCCCCAGGTTTTTTCTTCTCCTCACCCTCTCATCTATACCTGTTCATGCTGACATGAGAGGTGGGGAGAAGCAGGCACTTTGCTTCCTCAGCAGGACACATTTGATACCCTGAGGACATCATGGTTGACTTCCCAACCTCACCTCTTGTTCCTGACCAGAGCCTGACAAAACCTCTCAAAGCAGAACAGCACAACTCAGTGCAAAAACCACTCCTCTGTGCTGAGCTTATTCAGTAGGTAGAGGACTGAAAAGGTGCCCATTCACAGTGCAGCCTGTCCAGCAAGCTGTCAGAGTAGGAACAATTACTATTCACCTTCCACTCAGGGAACCAAGTCCTTCCCAGCCCAGGCTCCTGTTCCTGTGCACCTCCCAGGGGAGCTGCATCTAACATTCCCTCAGCTGGGAAAGCCAGGGATGACCCTGCCCGTTGTGGTTGTCCCACACCTGAACTGCTCCATTATGAGACACCTGCCCATTCAGCAAAGCACTGGGCACATCTCTGGGGGACACATTACTGAGGGCGTGGATTAATTGACGTCTCTGTGTGAAACAAGGACCGGCATTTTCAGATATTTCAGATATTTGCATTAATGGCAAAGGCAGCCATGACCCCTGAAGCAGGCCCAGAGCTGACCCTGGCCAAGGCAGACATCAGAGACCTCCAGAGAGCAGACAAGGTTTGTTCCTGCTTCTTCCTGTCCACATTTCTTCTGTGAACAGCAGCCTTGTGCCTTCCTGATTGATTTTTCCTCCCACTTCTGATCATTAACGCTGTAAGAAAGTTTTCTTATGAGTAGCTGTGTCTCTAATGCTTAGTTCAAGGAGGACTTCCCTTTTTAGAGGGAAATGTTGCCTTATCTGCACAATAAATGCAGAAATAACATCTTAATAGAACAAACCTGCTCAATGGCCTGTACTTGGTCCAGTGAGTCAGAGGGAACCAGATACTGTGGGCACAAGTATGAATCCACAGATACCAAAAGCCAACACCACACATGATATGGAGAAAGTCTACTCATCACTTTCAACACTTTTCAGTCTGAATAATCTCAAGAAACATTTGCCAGACAGCTAAAGATATTGATTTTTAACACTGTGTGATTTTTTTAGTCTTAGTGTTAACTCCCAATTAAAGCCAGGCTTTAGTTTGTTACATACTTTTTGTTGTTCAGTGCTGATAATCCTCATTATACTCCAATGGAAACCAAAATTAAAGCAAAAATAAGAACAAAACACAGCACCAAATCCCTGAAAATTGATGTGTCTCTCACAGATAAATGAACTTTTAGATCCCTGACCTCACAGATGTGGAGAGTAAATATGGGGATTTGGAATGAAAAAATACAAAATAAGAGTTTTAAAAATGTAGCAAAATCCCACTGCAACTAATGAATGAAAAACATAAAAAATCTGGTTAGCTTGTGGACATAATGTATTTATGCTCAGATCATATTCCCTCATCTATCCTTACCTGGAAAGCAACACCTGAGCAACCAAGATCATCACTTTAAGTGACCTTCAGGACAAAGTCTCCGTACAAAAACCCAGGGACAATTGATGCAGCACAGTGAAAAGAGGGACCAAGTAAAGGACTAGAGGAGAGAGTTAAAAGACTCAAGAGCAGGTTGAAGACTAAAGCAGCAGCCAGGTGAGCAAGAGCAGAAAGGGAAAAGATGGCCAAGGGAGAATGGGGAGAGACACTCAGTTAGGACTGTGACTGGAGGACTGGGGACACTGAACACGTATCTGAATTAGGCACAGATGTGGCAGCAGAAGAAAAGGGAGTGCTGTAAAGGCAGGGGAAGATTTTGAATACAAACAAGAAGCCAAAAGAGAAGCAATTTGAAAACAGAGCAGAGTTCAAAACCTTGGAGAGCAGCAGCAAAGGTGTGAGAGGTGAGACAGGCTGGCACAGCCACACTCCACAGGTAATACAAGAGCCATTCATGTGGTCAGCTGTTCTGGTCACCCATCCCTGCTGCTGGATCCTGCACCAAGGGACCACTGAAACCACAATGTAATTTGACTGGAATAGCAGAGGAACAGTAACAATTGAGTGACTCGGATGTAAAGCAGAAACAACAGCTCTACACTGGACAAGTTGAGATACCTGATCTCTGAGGGAAAAGTGCTCTCTTTGTATCAGCGATGGCTAATGAAATTAATTAGCTAATCTTTGTACAAGTTTTTGACATGACAATGGCCCAGATGAAGTAGTTACACTATAAAACTGCAGCAGTCTCCCTGGTCTTTTATTCCAGAGGTGTTTCTCTGGGCACCAGTCCAAGAGCACAGGCAGCGAATCACAGCTATGAGATCAGCCCAGCTCCCTGTCCCTGGGGACGACAGCTCAGGAAACCGATGAGCAAATGATCTTTATCAGCATGTCAGCTCCGAGTCCGCAGTACCTGCCCCTCACTCTTCCTCACCTGACAGCTCCAGGCTTCCCTGCCTGCCTCCTGCCCCGGCGCCCGGCAGGAAGAGGTGGATGCTGCCTGACAGCCAGCAGCCAAGTGGGACATCTGCATGGACGAGGGGGAAGCTCACGCTCCCGCAGCCCCGCTGTCTCGGCAGCCCCCGCTGCCCTGTGCCGCACACACACGCTGCTCCGCAGCTGTGCGATTCCCAGGGAGTTTCCGAGCAGAAAGCTGTCCTAAATAATTATCTTTTCCATGTGTCCTGTGACCACACGCAGTGACTGTCAGTAGCTGCTGTGGAAAACAAGGTTACATGTGTGCTTTGCCATGCCACAGACGGGACTGATTCAAGAAAAAAAATTCTCTCTTAACTGCGCTGTGTTTCCTTCCTTCCAATCTGTCATCTCTGATGGATTTACTGAGAGATATAGGTATATTTTGTGTTTTGTTCTCTCCTGCTTTCAACTTCTCATGCTCCACCTTGCTTTTCTGATACTCAATTGTCCACCAAGCAGATGCCCCCTCCTGGCACTGTCCCACTGAACCCCAAAATCTCAGACATGGATGGTGACAGACAGTTTAGAGCCTGACATTTCTACATGGCACTGAGATTATTCATAGTCCCAGTGTCACTTCCAACCTGGAAAGCTACAGCAACCCTATTCATGCCATATCCAGGGCAGGTATGCACATTATGCATTCCACTCCAGCCTCTGTGCCAGGCTGATGTCATTACCAGTAAAACTTAATAGCAGGAGAGACTAAATTGCTTTTTATGCATTGGAAGGAAGAATGGGATGCAGTTTGTTGGGAGAGGAGGATCATTAAGTCAGGGACTGAGCATACGATTTTCCAAAGCCACTCCAGCAGTGACCCAAGCTTAGCTGGGGTAAAAGTACTGGCAAACTCAGAAGACAGGTGCTTCTCTGTTGGAAGGATGTATCTTTACAAGGAAAGAAAATTCACATTAGGAATAGAACTTATTTTCTGTAAGAGATAGGCATCAGGATGCTGCTAATGGCATTTCAAAAATCAAGCTCTAAAAGGCAGCATGCTCAGATGTCAGCCCTGCAGATAAACACAGCCATACTGGTCCAGTGCTAGAAGCATCCAGCCCACTCTCAGACAGCACACAAATGTTTGGGCTTCAGAGTAGACCATTGCATGGGCAAAAGGAAGGACTGAAAATGCTTCAGACAGCTGCCTCTGGTCAAGTTCAGCTGTCCCCACAGGTGCCATCAGATCTAGCCCCGACTAAAACAAGGCTCTGCTATCCCTCCCTGCCCCCTGAATAATGTCTACTGGGACACTGTGAAATTCCAAAACCTGGGATTTCCATCACCAAAGTATTGGACACCATGCCTGGACACTTTTCCCTTGACCTGTTATCTAATCAGATTCCACCCTTCCCTTAAACAATTGCTTTTCTTCTCAGTTTCTCCAGAAGCATTGCTGCTGCAGCCAAGTGAATGGGATCAAGCCAGTAAATATCATGTATCTCCCACACAGACCTATCTTCATGGCTCATGGCCTGATGAGACCTATCCTCCCTTACACACTGTTTAATCTCCCATATCATGGAAAGACTTTCCTTGGGACTAGGAGTACTGTTGTCCAAAATTTCAGGACAAAACCTACTTTTACCAGAGATCAGATCCCCAATGACATCAAGCAATAGTCAATTTTTTTCTTAATTTATCTGGAGTGGGAAACTTCTTTTCATAAAAAAATGCACTTGAACAGCTACACGTTGTTGGGAATGAGGGGAAAGAAGGGGAAAAACTAATAGCTCCTTATCTCCCCATAATGATTTGTTATAATAACATGCAAGGTTATTTTACTTTAAAGCAAGTCTCTCCCATGATAAAATCAACAAACCAACCAACAACACATTGTTCCTCCTGTTCAAGTCGTTTTACTCCAGTACCCACTTCCTTCCAAACCCTACAGATTCCCTGTGTTCAACTCTCACTGACCTGTGTCTGATCCCCCAGAACTCTCAGCTGCTGTGCTTGCAAATAATCTTCCATATCATCCCTGCCCCACAGTCACCTCCCCTTCTGTTCTCAGCTGCTATCACTAAAATATTTACCACTTGCTGAAGATGGGGGTGACTTCTAGGAATAAAACAGCACTAAATAAATAATGACAGAGGGAGCAGAGATGGGCCATTTGCCTGCAAGAAATTTTTATTAGGGAGAGCCTTTTAAGAAAGTCTCCTCCATGGCAAATTACCTTCCCCTCTGTTATTGTGTCCACTTCTTTTCTGTAACACAGTCACATTCGTTTGCAGACATAATTCATTTATTTATCAATATTTGGGAGCTGAGTAGGGAGCATCAGCACAAATTCTTTTCTGGGTGAAAATAGACGGTTCTTGGCAAGGGCTGGGGTGGGGAATAAAACCCACACACAGGCCAAAGACTGCTACAAACACAAAACTGCTTCCCAAGTAATGTTTTTGTCAGGCTATGCCATCTTCAAAGACTGGGAAGCACAATGGTTACTACAGAGAGCAAAGCTGGGAAAGCTGGCTTTAGAAATTGATTGTTTGTATCTACACTGCAGACTGCAGCAAAGAGGTACTTACCCACAAAAGTTAAGTGCCAGAGATCCAGTGATTTGCATAAGGAAACTAAACCAACTCTAAACTTAAAACTGACCCACCATTTTACTGTTATAGAACTTACTTCTGTCCTTAAAGGTTATAGCAAATGCTTCCCAGCTCCAAACTTCCTGGCTGCTGATAGACAACACACAGCAGCTTATAACTCCCTAACGCCAGATGGGAGAGAATTCAGAGCCACCTTCTCCCCAGGGAAGAGTCTGCATGTGCTGTTCCAAGCATGCCATCCCTGTCAGGCAGCACAGCAGTACTGGAGCTGACCCACAGACCCCTGCAGACCACACACATGCACATGCAGTCAGCTCAGCCCTTGCCTCTGGCACCCAAAGGACTCAAAGAGCTCTGAGTGCTAAAAGAACAAAGTCAGGCAGTTTAGGGGCAAAATACACGAGCTGACTCTCCCGCTTTCATAAGATAATTATCCAGAGGAGGCATCTAGCCTCTATTCCCACCCTGAAGTGCACATAGCACAAGGTCTGGACAGATAAAGAAGAGAGCACAATGGGGTGCCACATGTGTAAAGCAGACTCAGAACAGCAGGGAAGCTATGCCCCAAGTTTTACCCCAGCCTCTGCCTGGCTGGCTGCACTTGAAAAGTCAAGCACTCAGACTCTTAACTTATCCCAAAACCCTTAGGCTTTGTATTTCACCTGAGCATCCCTCAGCAACTGTGGCTTACCTCCTGGACCATTTGGCCGACTGCCTCCCAAAGGGTCTCTTCCAGAGCACACCGTACAGCTGCACTTTGGTGCTGATATCCAGAGCATCCGAATCAGTCTGTTCCATGGACGGAGAAGGGGATACAGAACTGGATTTTGAAGCGAACATTATAGATGGGTCTGGTTCTAACTCTCCCCCTCTGTGTGGCAGCTCAGGGAATCCGATTAAATGCAGTGAACCAGCAGGACGTAACCAGCCCAGCAGACAGAGAGACTGGGCTTTGGTTTGAATCAATAACTTGACTGCTCAGCACTCAGTCAGTAATTCTCTCCCTGATGCACAGATGATGAGGGTTTTCTCATTGCGTATTACTTCCTGATGCATTGCAAACAGCACATATCCCAGCCCAAGGGAAAAAGAAGAGTTAAGAGAGTCAGACATCAGAAACACAGAGAGGCAGAAAGAGCTCATCAGAAAGAAAGCTCTCAGCAATAACATAAGCCAAAATACCTCTGCACCAGAGCCAGCTTGGAAGGTTATTTCACTCGACATTGCAGCACTCCATGCAGAAATTAGGGCAAGACGGATGTTTTACTGACAGGCACCTCTGACACATATTTCCGAAATCTTGCGCTTGGAGACAGATTCTTCTCATTTGTCCTGAGGAAAATTGGGGCAGAGTGAGTAGGAGCCAGCAAGTTCAATCAGACTCTCTCTGTCATCGGAGCGGGGGGAGAGGGGGGCCTTGCTGTGCCAGCCTGGCACTGCCCACCTGGGGAGAGTTCACATGGCTGCTGGGTTTGGACTGGGCAGTGTCCATACTGCATACCTTGCTCTGCCTTAAAGGGCCATTGCTGAACAAAGTTAGAGCATAAAATTCTGCATGCCTTTATGCCTTGCTGCATCTTGGAGATGTGACAAGAAGAGCGTCTGCCCTGCCTCTTAGGTATCAGCTCCTTCTTGGCCCCAACATGGACACATAGGAATATATCACACAGCTCAGGTAAGTCCATTCTCATCTCTTGCTTAGTACTCTCACAGCAAGCTTTTTAATCTGGTTCCGTAAGTTCTTGTTCTTCTCTTGAAACCCTTACTCCCTACACAGAAACAAACACTGTTCTCCAAAAGAACCTGTCTTTTGAAATGCCCACAGGAAAACAGATTAGCATCATATTGTTCTTTACTGTGTCCTGCCTCCCCTCCAGGATTAGCATTTAGGGAAGAACCCTAGCTGCTAAAGCATCTGAGGTTTTGGGATATCATATAACCAATACAGACATGTACATGCTGTATGGAATGTATGCCATAGATGCTGAGGCGTCTGCTCCCAATTTAACCTGTGCCATCCTATGGGAATCAATCTTGATGCCGTAATTGCTGGATGTCAGCCCTTCCCAATGCAGTTGTTCAGAAAAGACACAGTGCAGACACATGGTCCTTTCCCATTCCCAATCAGAAACCTGGGATGCGCTATAGGCTAGGTCACACCACAGGACATGGGCTCACTTAGCTTTATACAATCAGAGGCACTTGCAAAGCATCTTAAAGACAGGAGATGCAGGTCCCTTATAAAAGTCACAGTTGATCAAAGATGAGAGAGTCAGCAAACTCCATGATTTGTTACTTTCACCCTGGCTTTGACTAACCTTTTGGTCTCAGACAGGACATGTCCTGGGCAGCAGCAGAATATGTCCCATCTCAGATTGACATTAAGGCAGAGGCTGGAGAAGAGAGCAACAGATACTGCCTCCATCTCACCTGAGCTCTAACTCTTGAATATAACACTGCATTGCAGAAGAGAAACATTAATGCTATAGATACCATTCCGTACACAGCACTAAGAAGGAAATACTACTCATAACCAGGAGAGGGAAAATTTTCCCTCAAATTATGTTGCACAAAGGGTAAAAATTATTCTGGGCCCTATGGCCTCACTTTAAATGTGCAGTGAAAAGCCACAGAGCTCCCATGTAAAGATGATCCAGTGCTCCTGCCATTGTACTGCACCAACAATGCAAAGATCTGACAGCAGTGACCTGAGGTGAGGAGAAACAGATTTTCATCCTTTACTTATTTTTCATTCTTTACTTATTTTTCCCTTATACAGACCAAAGGAGTAAAGAGGTTTCTAGCTTTGAACATCAAAAAGCGAGACTTTTTTTTCTTCTGGAGGCCTCTAAGACAAGCAATGTACTGAGTAGTTACAGCAAGTTCTTTAAAGTCAACAGTCCAGAGGAGGGAAAGAGCAACTTGCTTTTGTCAAGTGACAGGCCAGTAATGCTAGGGCAGTAGCAAGGTGAGCAGATAGCAGCAAGGTGAATTTTGTAACTGCTGGTGTCTGGACACAGTAATCTGTAGTAACAGTGGCTCTTTTAACATTTCCTTGGGTACTAATCTAATGAAGGGGAAACAGCTGTACATCCTTGAGAGAAAGCACTGGAGCTTTAATCAGAAAACCTTTCTGTGGAGCAACAGGCTGCACTAGTATGGCAATTATTTTGCTAATATGTTTTATTTATTTTTCCTACACATCAAGCTAATAAGCAGACAGCAGCACAAGGTATATAGAAGTAACACTTCTTCACAGAATATCCTGAGTCGGAAGGGGCCTACAAGGATCAAGTCCAACTCTTAGCCCTGCACCCGATATGCCCAAGAATCACACCATGTTCCTTCATCACAGGCCACCCTCCAGCTCAAAGATGCTCCCTTCCAGTTTAAGGAGACACATAGTGGCTAACTTCAGCTGCTGAGGAGGCTTGTATTTTTAAAATTTTTTTAGGTGAAAAGTTACACTTTCATGTTCTGGGCAGCCTTTCAATACCGTGTTACGCAAAAAGGAACAAACGGCTTCTTGGGCTGGGGCCAGTAAGTTGAGATGGATCAGAGCTGCTGCAGAGTTGGAGAGATTCAGATCTTACCTGCCAGTTAGGTAGATTTCCTTTCCTTGTACAAATTCTGATAGGTTCCATAGCCAATTTTAACCCTGAGAAACATTAGCAATTATGGGAGGTATTAACAGGTACCTGAACAGTGGGGAGAAGTCCAGCTCCACTTTCAGTTATGAGACATCATTCTCGCAAAGACAAAATGTCACATGCACTTCTCAAAGTGATGCTCCAGCTTCCTAGGTGCACAGTTGTGTGCAGAGGTTTTTTTAAATAGAACAAAAGCAACTACCATCAATTCACCTCTAGTGAGAAACACTGACAGAGCATGTTTCTCCTGCACATTATTAAATTTTCAGTGTCAGACGGAAAGTCAGAGCTGTTCTGCAGAACTCAAAGAAAAGTTGCTCAGCAAGTGGCATTAAAGTCTAAGAGATCTCTTCTGGAAGAAAACTCATTTACTTTAGTGTTTTGTTTTGTTAAACAAAGATTTCTGCTAAAAAGTCATTTTTTCATACATCAGAGTGGTCAGCTACGTTTGAAAGCTTCCTCCAGAAGATAGCCCACAGGCTTCCTGCGAGGCACCAGTTTTTTCCCCAAAATATCTAAATACCTAATACCACTAAATACCATAAGGCGATCACATGGCTGACAAACAGAAAATGTTTGGAGCTTCAATAGTTAAATAGTCTGCTTCCAACCAGCAACTTGTCCAACAGCAGTGAATAAATACAGCTCTACATGTTTTCTTTCTTTCCACAGATTATGAATCCACTGCCACACACTCCCTTCCCTTCCTCCCTGGGGAAGGGCAGGGCTGCAGGCCTGCAAGCCACACTGCTCCAGCAGCCCCAGCCACCCAGATTCCAGTCCCATTTCTGAGGATGTGGGAGAGTGCAGCAGCTACTTCCTACAGCAGGAGGAGTGGCTGAACCTCCATACACAGGGACAGGAAAGAACAAACCTTTCCTCAAGGTTTTGTAACAGCATTCAGAGCTGGTGACCTTGCTGCTTGGCACACGCACCACCTCCATTTCTATCTACCTTTGCATCTCCTTTTAGTTACATCTTACCTGCTTGTGATTAAGGTAACTCCACTCAATCCCAAATGTGACAGCAGCAACAGCAGTTACCAAGGACATGGCTTGACCAGGTGACACAGCTGAGCAGCAGTGGCTTAGGCCAGCGCTGCAGGAAGCTTTCTGCATAGAAAGTATCAAAGTCAAGTTGAGGACTGCCCATGATACAGTTGCCAAGTGAGTAGCATGGGATATGTAAAGGACAGCTCAGAAATTTGTAAAGACATTTTTGTCCTTTGCACCCCGTAGTGCCCAGACACTCAGAGATCTACCAAAGAGATCACAGACAAGGTTCAGAGCAACTCTTCTGGGGGAAGTTCCAATTGCTTACTCAGTGCTGTTAATTTTGAGCACAGAAAAAGTGTCACCTTTGTAACGAGGGCATGGAAGCACCGTTCAGTATCCCAGGGCTTAGCTTCCAGACCTGGTAATGTCCTTATCTGACTGAGGTTGTCCTGTGCAGGGCCAGGAGCTGGACTTTGATGACCATTGTGGGTCTCTTCCAACTCAGGATATTCTATGAATCTAAGCAGGTAACTCGATTTCCCACTGTTCCTCATGTGTGACACTGGTACTAAATCCAGAACATCACAAGAATACATATACCAAAACAGTAGTTTGGGTACCAGGGGCAGCCAAAAAGTCCTGCAAAAGAGAAGGATTTGTTAGCATTTCCTTGGCAGAATGATGGAGGGGGGAAATGTAATACCTCTACATATTAAAACAGGCAAACAACCAGAGAACCATCAAAACATTTCAGATCTGACAAAAAAATCCAGCAAGAAGCAAATGAAATCCAGGGCTGCCCATTCTGGAGAAGGACCCTCCTTAGCTGTTTCAACACCAGCCAATATATCTGAATTCTCCAAGTTTCTAAAACCAGATTAGGTGCTGGACTTCTATCTACAAAGTGTTTCTCAACTGCAAAGGTTTCAATATTGAGTGGGGTACACCAATTTCTACCCACTTTGTTCCCTTGGGGCAAAAGAAAGAAAGAATTCATGGGCTTAACTTTTGAACAGTAAATACGTATCCAGGAAAGTAGAACTGGCCAACCCACATTTTTATTTCATCTGAAGTTCATAAAATGCCCTGCACACAGAGACCACTATTACTCTAGCACACACATTCAGTGCTTCCTTTAAACCTACCGTTGCTGTGATCACTGAAGACAAGGCCTAAAAAAAAAGCAAGGCTTCATTAGGACTTCATTCAGGACTGGAAACTGCAGGGACCACACCACCAATGTTCTTCTCACCCTTCCCCTATACATTGTGCAATGCTCCTTTGTTAGCTAGTAGCGCAGGCTCCACTTTCTGCTTCCTGGTCCTGCTCATCCAGCCAGTCACAGCAAGGCCAGGGCTCCTGCTGTGCACATACACAGGGCAGGCACAAGACACCTCTTGCCTCCTTACTATCCACGTTTCCAAGTGGTTATCTAAGTACAGAGGCACAAAGACCTACTGCTGCCATCTATCATAGCAGCAGACCATGACAGCTCTACTGTAAACCCTGCCACGTTGAGGAGAGCCAGCAACCAGATGAAAGATAAACTGTCTGGCAAGGAAGGACACCGAAGACATTGCTCTCTGCAACATAAAGCAGGCTAAGAGAGCCATCTCCTTTAACTCTCCTGTGAGCCAAGTTACCACACAGCTTTTGTAGATGAGGCTTCATAACGCTGAAGTTTAGATTGTAGGGATAAACAAGGAAAAGCTCCCAGACCCACTGCCAAGTCATTCACTTGTACCCAGTCACCTTCAAGTGTCTGCACGGAGGAGATATCAGGGGTACAAAGTTTTGTTCAAGATCAGTCGCCTCTCAGTTTCTTTGTCAAAAAGAGACAAGACAACATTGGAAATTGATTGCAGTCCTAAAACTCGACTCATTCTACTGATAGCACCACTCTCTGAGGACAAGAAACACTTGAATAAGAGGTACAACAGTAAGAGTCATTCAGAGTAGTAGTAAGGCTTGTAAGCAGGGTTTTTAGCAGGCCCTGTATAACCATGACTGTCTCATTGAAAGTGTTTCTTCAGACAGTAGAAGCCCATTAACCTCCACAGACTCCAAAATAACTATAATCATATATCATAAGTTAATTACTACTTCAGATTCTGGCCATACAGATACAGAACAAGCATTTCCCCCCAACAATTTCAATCTGCTTTTAGATTTTCCAAATACTATGTAGATTTGGTGTCAGTCAGCATGATACAGCTTAATTTTTATTAGGACTACAAGTTTTTTTGAAAGAGTTTTTCCTTAACCCCCATCCAACATAAAGGTTTGTTAATCTCTAGACATCACAGACAAGAGGGAGAAGTGCCGTGATAAGGAGGGTGGAACTTTGTGCAATTCTGCCTGCAGGGATATTTGGATAAAGCTTGCACATATCAGTAGAAGAATGGCTTAATTTGTCAGCTGGAACAATAGACAGACGACAGCTCATCATCTTGCTGCTGTGCTCATCCCTAATGAGTCTCTCATAAAAATGCTGATGTATATTTTTATTTCCTTAACAAATGAAGCAACACTCCACAGCAATCATCAGGAAGCCTGCAACACCACAGCTCCTAAATATTTAAGTTTGTAGTAGTAACTCTTGCAATATAAATGCACCCAAAACACTTCCTCACATTTCTGAAGGATTTACCACAGACTACAGTGATTAAGTCTCCAGTTACTGAGGTGACATATTTACTAAATACACAAAAAGAATGCTAATGCACTGCAAAATGCTTTACCATTAAAACTGAGTTTTACTTGCCAAAAAACAAGACTCTGTCTGGGAAGAACACAGGCTTTTCCCTTCTTACTGCTTTACATCTGCTTGTACCAGCTTTAACAGCACCTCTGTCATTTGCTTCAGTTCCCATACTGATTTTACATTAATGAAATTTTCTTGTGCTTAAGCCAGTATAAAGAGATTACACTGTTTCTTAATGACACAAGTCCTACGAGCTACCAGAAAAATCAAAAGCAAGCAACCAGCTGAGAGGATTGCTTATTGCTGAAGTGAAAGCTAAAACACTGTGTGACAGGATCTTAGATAAGTCTGTAGACAGCAAGTGCAGCAGAAAAACAAAAATCTTTTGATTATGAATCATCTCCATCAAGTGCTATCTCTTAAATGGATGCATGAAGTTTGCAAATGCATACATCACTCATCCTCTAACAACATTCCCCTTTCTCTTTTCTGAAAATGCAGGTCTAAAATCCACTCCTGCTTACAGGGCAGCTGCAAAGTATGGAGAACATCTATACACTATGTCAGCTCAGCAGCTCTAAGAGGAATCTTATCAATGTATACAAATACTCAAGAGAAAGGTGCAAAGGGGATAGAGCCAGACTGTTTTCAGTGATGGCCAGTTATAGGACAAGGCGACGGGCACATACTGAAATACAGCGCACTCCCTCTGAACACGTTTTTACTGCTTCACTGAGCACCAGCACAGGTTGCCCAGGGAGGTTGTGCAGTCTCCCTCCTTGGGGATACTCAAAAGCCACCTGGAGATGGCCCTGGGTAACTGGTTCTAGGCGGCCCGGCTTGAGCCAAGGCATTACTGGACCAGATGACCTCTAGAGGTCTCTTCCAGCCTCCATCACTCTGCAGTCAATGCTTTTGACCACATTCAATCAGTGCCTTCCTACAATGTGCCAAGGAACTTGCCAAGTACCATCCCCACATCAGAGACGTAAAGGCCAGTGCATGTGTAAGCTGCTCAGATTGCTTTGTCCCTTCCTGCGTTGCTCCAGCTGATGGTTCTATCATACAAAGTCAAGAGACAAAATTGCAGACCACTGGCTTGCAAAACCCAAACCCCACAGATCTACCTACAGATCTGAAAAGCCTATGCAGGTGTTTCCTTAGGGACTGCCTTGGGACAGGCAGTTATTCCAAGTATCCCAACTCTGATTCTCATCCTTTCCCTAAATCCTGACAGTAGCAAAAGGATGCTGCAGTGGTAATAACTTTCTTCTACAACACGCTAATTTCGTACACACAATGGCAGATGCTTTGGCAAGACACAAGCACCTTTCCATTTGCTCCTCCATTTATTTATTTGACCCCTACATGTGTTTTAAAATGTTAAACCTAGTCCCAACAAAGTCTGGTAAAGTAACATTTTCAGTCAAAGTGTGGTCATTCTTTAAAGTTGCATCTTGCCATATAAATCCACTGAATTTCTTTTTCTAAAAGTTTGCCTTTTCTATAATCACAGCATACAATGTGCAATTCACTGGATTTTTAAAAAAAATATTTTATTAAATCCTGTAGCCCCTAAAAATGTGGCTTAAAGTGTCTTATAGGAAAAAAAACCTGACTGCCCTGCATGATTCAGGTCTGATAAAACAGAATTAATTGTCCAAGCACTACTCTTAACCCCTGCTTGAGATCATCTCAGAGACCCCTACTAAAATTTAGTATCCTACTATTCTTGGCCACTGAAAATTATGTTGGTGGAAAATTACACCCAGAGAAATTTGGGAGCCTGAGAAGGGAGGTTTTCTCCACAGCAAGAGCACAATCCCTTCTCAATTATAATGACCACCATGGCTTTAGAGAAAACACGGGAGAGCTATGGCTGAACAGGCTTCCATGTGATTGCAGGCTGCAGGAGGAAAGTGAGCTGCCTTCCAGGGAAACTGCATCAGCAGTGAAGGCAAACCAACACTGAAGAGCTGTCAACAGGTAAGCAGTAGATCACTGGGCACTCACAAGGAAAGCTGAGCTGGGACTCAGTGCCTGAAAACAGCAAGAAGATAAGAGGGAAAAAAACCCAACAAAACCATGTAACAGGGGCATGAAATATTTCATCAGCACTCTTCCCTCTTAAGACAAGAGCAAAAAGCAGGCTAGGGTTTAAAGATGACTTTTCATTCAAATTTCAGAGACCCACACATGTATAGAAAAGACTACTTTGTCACAAAGACTCCAAAAAGAATGGACTTAAGAGTTTGCATTTTGGGTTTGGGATTGATAAGGCTGAGATCACAGGATGAAGTAAAGACAATTTTCTTTAGCTTCAAAGGGTCCTCAGGCCTTTGCCCTGGAGCAACCCTAAGCCCATCATCTCCTTGATGCCCTCCAAAGAGATCTCAGCCTTATAAACTTCAGAGATTTCCCTGGGGGTGCTCTAGGGTGCAGGAGGAGACAGCTTTAGGGCAATGCTAGGTCTTAAATACTCTGTGAGAGACACAAGTTGCCAAATGCCCCGCTCGAGAGCAGAGGTGTCACATCATCTCTGCATTAATACCTCTGAACACATTAATAGCCATATCCATATCCACCTGCTACAATGCCTCCCAAGATGCAGTTTCACATTCCAGGTTTGCAGGAGGTGCTCAGACATCACGAAGAAAAGCAGCAAACACACTCCCACAAAAATAAAACATACTGTCTGCAACTCTTGCATCCCATTTAAGACTGTAATTTCTTTCTGTCAGAGCTGTCACAAAACCCCATGCAGTAAATGACAAGCCAACTCCAAAGCACTGCACCTAGTAAAAATTTAATATAATAAAACAAATTGAAAACGGCAATATTATTTTAACCATTCACAATTAAAGTGGAAAAATTATAAGGCAGCCATTCATGGAATGATTTTGTGTACAAACGGTTTGGAAAAAAGACATTAAAATTACAGTTCCATACATGGAGTCAGGTAAACAGCAATGACCACACAATGTTTTTCCCTGGAAAGCCAAGGCTGCTAAGAGATATAAGAACAGTAAGGAAAAAAAAATATTTTTAAAAGGACGTTTGATGTGAACAGGAATCTGAAATTTGTGATAAAGAATCTGATATTCATCATAAACTTTCCCACCATACTGCAATCACTCCTCCTCCTTCCACCCTCAAAAGAATACAAGTACACTTCTCTTTTCCCCAAGTCACAGCACAGAACAGGAAGGGAGCAGCAGGAACATTTATTCCACATCATCTCTCTCTTTCCTGCAATCAGCTGATACCACATGGACACACCTGCTACTGTCAAAAGCTCTTTGAAGGCTCTGAAGTAGTTCCTAAATAAACACGGTGGTTTTCCTGGGCCCCTTGGGTAAGATTAGCCATTCATATAATCCACCTGGAAATGGTTCTTTGTAGTCAACAGTGGGTTTTCTGTGTTTAACACCCAGCCATCTGACAAGCCACAACAGTCAAAAAATCCTGTCTTGGTGTGACAGCTCTGCCATCCTTACTTAAATTAATGTCAGTGCAGCTTCTGCAGCTGTCATCGAGTGCTGAAAAAAAAATATTTCCCTTCTTTATATAAGGAACAATAAAAGCATTAGAACAGTAGGTAGAGTACCTAAAGATATCAGGATCAACAGAGGCAGCTTTAGTCCAATTCCTATTGACAATTAAGAAAAAGAAACAGGTGATGAGATTATGGATTTCCTAGAGGGACTTACAGAAGGAAAGGGGGACATGACTGGCACTTGGTTTAAGCATTTACCTGCCAGACCTATGCTTACCTACCTCACAGAAGAAAAAACAGCCAGAGAGGGCTATTACAGAGAGAGTAAGAGGAATTTGTTTGCACCAAGGTCTCCTGAGGAGTAGAAAATGATACCAGCTGGCCCTGACTACATGCAATGCTTGGATTTACTGTGACAGATGGGGAGATAGGTAGAAAGAAAAGACCATAATAAAATGGACCATTTAATTTAACTCATTAAAATACTCTGCTTCAAGAAGATAATCCTCCATTTGGTACTAAAAATTTGGAAAGTTTTGATAATATAAAATTTTACATTCTCCGTATCAACATAACCAAAAGCTTCTTTAGTCACTGCAGTTTCAGCTACAGAATTGAAAATAATAATTGAACAGAGATAACAGGCAGCCAAAACAAAATGCTGTTGCTACTTCTAAATGGGTAGAAGAAAAAAAAAAAATCTCTGAAGTCTTCTGTCACTCAACCAAATGCCAACATGAAAAGTATGTTTTCAGAATTTTTGTGCCAGTTTTAAGTTGCCAATGTTTTCATTCAAATTTCCTCACCTGCTGCTATAACTTGGCCTCTATACTTCATTAAACTGAGTATTACTATTTCTGATAGCTGCCCCAGAAACTGGAAACATGATGTGAAGGACAGGAAAATGGAAAGATGACAAGACTTCTCAGCAGTGGAACCTATGATTAATGTGCCAGAGGTTATGTCAGCAGTGAAAAGCCTGGTTGCCACATCCTCACCAATACACACCGGTCCATGTAAAAAGGTACTATCCACATGCTTCAACCAGGAATAAAAGGCATGAAACCATGAAACAGGACCTTACTTCTGTAAACCATTGCTATTGTTATACACAAAGTGAGGCTGAATGGGAATGCACTCAGGATGCCAATGTAACTCCCAGGGTGGGGTGCAAATGGACAGAGTTTAAAGAATAAAAGCTTACTGCTTTACGAAATGCAAGCACCTAGTGCTGCACTAAGCGATCTTCTGCTCTTGCAAACCCTCCAGCTTTTGGAAAAAGTTATGCGGAAAGATTAAATGTGGTAAAATAGTGAGATTATCAAGGAAGAAGGTAATTAGGGAGAAATCAGGAAGAACAGAACTCTGGAGTAAACGTCCCTGTGTATCATTTGCATGTGTTAAGAACCCGTCCTGCTGAACTTTTTAAACCAGTAACTTACCAGTTGCACTATGTATGCTGTAAAAAGCCCAAAACCAAAACAAACAGACAACACCATTGAAAAACATACAGAAAAAGATCCCATCCACATCACTAATTTTGCAGTGGCTTTTCAGAACACAATATTAAAGGTCTCATATTAAAAAAATGCTTGTTTAGGCCTGAACCACTAATTCTATCTGAAAATATTGTATTATGGAAAAATATGACTTCTAATAATTTTGCATTGATCTTATATAGTAAAACACACAAATGAACAAGCACTCCTGGGAATCAATCCTGGGATTCATCCAAATTGTTACAGAGCCAACAGACAAAGCACCACTAGTTCAAGAGCCAGGCCATACCCATTACTCTCTGAACTAACAGACAAACAGGACAGTATCAAAAACGTAAAGAAGTTATGAGGCACAAAGGGCTGTGCAGTTAAAGTAATAAATGATACGAGAAACAGTCACACTCATTCAAATTGAAACATCGAGCACTTCAGTTGAGAAGATATTTCAAGACTTCAAAAATCATTAAAAAAAAAAACAAAAAGAAAAAAGAAAAATATATTTGGCAATGTTATCTTCAAAAGTGCAGACAAAGTATAGCTTAAAAGGGGTACAGCATTAAAAAGTTTTCCCCTAAAGTAAGAATTTTATGCTGATTTTGTGCATGTCAAGCATTCCTGACTTTTCAATGCACTATAGTTATTAGAGTGTAACATGTTCTGCATAAGGGAAATGGTGCCTGATAAGACAAAGCTATGCCTTGGAAATGGAGGGATCTTTTACCACTCTTCTGCAGTGAGAGATATCAGCAATTGGCATAAAGTCCTCCCATAGATTCACCAAAATCAGTGCTTATCAGTAAGAGGCAAATGAACAATTCCCAAAGAAAAAGCAGGATGTCTAACACGTCCACTGGGAACCCACCAGTTTGGTTCTTTGTTTGTGGGTTTGGGGTTTTTTTGTTCAGAACTCCTTTAGAACCACTCTGTATTCTATCTACAGCATAAATATTTAACTAAACATCTTGTTTTGTTAGCCGTAATACCTTTATTTAGTGAAAAACCCACACAGACCCCCACTGATTTCAGCAGCTCAGATTTTTGAAAATGAGCTAGTAAAGTTCTCTGGTCCCTCAACAGCTGTCTCCATTAGATTTCCACTCCTCAGAGCCCAGAGCAGCTCTATTTCAAACGGCACTATGGGTATCTCTCTCAACAGAAGCAGTAGTGTATCACAGTAGCCAATACATAATTCCTGCTGACATTTTTGGTGCTTAACACTTGACTGACTTGGCAGAAGACTATCTCCCAAGAAACAATGCCTTTTTAGAATATATTAACAATTGAATAAACAATCAAAACACAATATTCTCCTTGCTTCTATCCTTCTCTTAAACAATGGAATACACTGCAAAACTCATTTGCACTTTCCTAACCAGCCGATTTCTTACTCTAATCCTACACATTGTCTACATAATTTCTTTCCTATCAAGTGACACTTCTGTGACAATAGCAGTGTTACCCAGAGTTCCCATTTCTGCAATACAATTAGTGACAAGCATCACAAGAGCCAATTGCGTTGCCAGGACAATGTAGAACCGATGGGGGAGAACCTCCTTCTTCATTAGTGAGACTCCAACCTCTCACAAGGCAGCCATCCTTGGGTTTTGCTCTCAGCTGCGAAAGCTGAACTGCAGGATACTTTGGTGATTGCAATTTCATGATGAGTTGCTATGTTCTTCCCTGCTCACCTTTCTTAAACTTCAAGTTCCACTTCCCTGAGAATAGGGCCAGAAGTAACAATTAAAATAGCAAATGTCTTCAGAAAAGAAAGTTACACAGAATTTGTGTCCGGCTGCTAAAGTACATTTTGCTACACTAAAATCTTTCCCAGTATTCCTCATTTTGCAATCAAGATTCCCTCTGAACTCCATGAAGTGGATGGGATGAATGATGGGTAAAAGAATGATAAAGGGAGCAGCAGACATTTACTGCTCATGTCTTACAGAGAAGGAGAACAGTGAAATTTGAGCGTTTAGTGATGGTGTCCAATGGACAAAACTAGAGGAATAAGGCATCCTAATACTAGGGCTGCCACCTCCAGACGACTGAGTCCTTTTCCTCCAGTTGATTCAGGTTTGTGGCTATGAGCAATTCCTCCTACTTCTGGGAGAACATGAACTGTGGCAACATAAAGGAAAGTCCCAGCAGAAAACAGCATAGCAACTCCAGTGGCATTGACTTCTGAAAGGGCTTCTTTGCTGCTCTGAAACACAAAACAGCAAAAAAAGTGAGAATAAGCAAAAGTTCTTCAATCAGTAATAAAAAAATTTCTCTCAGTATCCATGCACAGCAGGATGTCCGTCAACTCTCACTGTCTCACAATGACAATGGTTTTGTGTGATTTTTTGTGTCTTGCATCTTACATGTAGTAACTGGCACTCTAAAGTTGTGGGGGAGCAGAAAGACATTCCTCCTAGTTACTTCACTTTGGACTTACAACAGAAAAAACCCTTACAAAAGAACCCTCAGAAAAGCAAAGAAGTCACAGGCTGCTGAAGCATCTTGTTTGACCATCTCACAGCCAACATATCAAACAGGTTTGGAAAAAAAGTAAAATTCATATTGCAAAGCCACAAATTTTAGGGAGGATGCTCAAAATTGACTTTTTTCCTCCCTTTTTCTAAACAAGGAGTTCAAATAAGATGTTAGCTTTTAAATATCAGCTCCACTGCTCTTCGGAACCAAGTCCCAAAACATCACTTACTCAATATTTTATCTGTATGTAGAAGTAAACACCCAAAACTTTTCCAGGATTTCCATGCAAACTTCATGAAGAAATGCATATTCTGCATCAAAACAGAACACCCCTTCACCTCCTTCAATAGGATTAAGATATGCTGCACATCAGTAAATATAATTAAATGTAAACCCACTCATATCAGATTCAAATGCATCCTGAATGTTCTCCAACTCAGTCTTAGTTCTTGTGTTTATTCTCAGGTCATTTTTCTAGAGAAAGATACATCAGCTGCAAGTATAAAACCACAGTGACAGCCCTGATGCCTTATCAATTCTCTGTTCTTTCTGAAGGGCAAAATGTAAACCCAACCCTTGATGAGAACACTTCAAAAGAGTGCTCAGAGAGAATTCTCTTTTCTATTTAGAAATCCAACCTTTTTTTCAACTGTCTCTTGTACTGTAATGTCAAATATAAATCCTATCCAGCTAAAGTAAAGGATTATCCCAGATGATTTATTTAATCTTTCCTCCCATGCCTTGAGTTTTGTGAGATCACGTTATATCCTTTACAGCACGCCACCATAGCGCGTCACCAGCATGACACACCACAGTTCAGAAATACAGGAGCATCCCAGGAAATGCTGTGAAAAGCAGAAACATTTAATTTGGACAGAGATGATAAACTCATGTGCAGCGCTCCATTTCACAGGCCATTTGTTGCACAGACCCAAGACACAACGATGCTTTATGGAATAAGGCAAAAAGACTGTTCTAGCTGAGGACTCAACTTCTGACACAGACTTTGAATATAGAGGACCACTTCTGGGATGGTGAGGAAAACTAGAGATTATTTCCTACCTGCATATTATAAGAAGAGTGTGTGCAACAATACTAAAAATTACTTATTTAAATAGGCATCAGCTAAAACCTGGTATATGAATAAATTGTTCTCAGTGGGGAGCAGCAGAAAGGATAAAACACAGAAATCAAGACTTAAAAAAAACCCCAAGATACACCAAACTCTGTTAAGGGAGTAATGTCACTGATTCTGATGGAAAAGAATGGATTATTATCTCTTTTGTGCATTTATACTGCTACCTTTTCATCAACTTTTCTGAAATCTTCATTCTGCTGAATTTTTCAAGCAGTTTGGAATTATGTAATATGCAACTCATATCACAGTCCTTTCCCCAAACTTCACCACTAAGCGAGATTTTGGGCAGAACAAAACCATGGACCTACCTTGCTTAGCCCTAAGTATGTCACCATTGACATAACAGGTGCTGCTAATGCAAAGACCAGCAAGTGTTTTCTGATTCGATTCCGTTCTAGCCCAGCGTGCATCAGGAAGGAAACCAAGCCAAAGGCAGCTGGTGCCTACAAAAAACAAAATTCACTGCTAGTACAATACCTTCTAAAACCCCCAGAAAGATGAGAAAGGGTTGAAATATGACTTACTACATTGAAATGGGCTGAACTGGAAGACATTCAGGGCGGGTACTAGCATGCTGCAGCTAACCCAAATCAAGAGCATTCTGCAGACTGCCCCATCTTATGTTCTGGCTACGGGAAAACACGTACTTGTGTAGTCATTATAAATACCAAAATATTAATTCTGACTAGAGTCATTGCTACAATCCCTAAGACTCCATCAACTTAGGTAATTTCTTTTTTCATCTTGTTACTATCA
The DNA here is from genome assembly GCA_013399225.1 of Rhipidura dahli. Classification (NCBI taxonomy): domain Eukaryota; kingdom Metazoa; phylum Chordata; class Aves; order Passeriformes; family Rhipiduridae; genus Rhipidura; species Rhipidura dahli. Next base: position 812,560 of record VXAC01002937.1, on the reverse strand, counting down.
CGCATCCTTAGACAGACAGTTTCTTCATCTGCAGTAGAAAAATTCTACAATTAACATGGGGAGGGACATAATTGCCCAAAGACAGGTAACAGTCAGCTTCCACATTAACAAAGACTTAAGAGCTCTTTTGATTAGTTCATTCCTCTTCTCACCAGGAAGCAAACAAATACTTCCTTTTCCCTCTGCTGGCATCCAGTTTCTTATCCAAAAGGCATAGATGTCCCACTACTCACACACTGAATTTACTATATTTTTGCTTGCATAAAGACAATAGCAGTCCACCCTCATATTTCTGAGGTAAGACATAAAACTATAATACATTAAGCTTTTTTATACAGCGAATCCTTTTTTTAAAAAACTTAGAAGGAAATCATAAGTGAAAAAAGATGAGAAAGAAAAAAGCATCAGGATCAGAAAAATAGAAAAAAGATAACAGAGACAAAATAAGTTTCTCTTCTAATACCAAATATTCATAGGAGAAATTTTCCTCTAAAATTTCAGAAGTCAGTTAATTTGGACATTAAGAATGACAAAAGCAAGTTTCACCTGGCAATAGCCATCAGTTAAGCTCTAAGATGTGACAGTGACATTGTCAACCTCGAAGAAAGTTATGTAAACCACAATTTTTTGCATGAACAAAGAAAAGACACAATAGATATGTATTTCCTAACATTTTGAACATGTAACTTTCCAAGATTTCTGATAAATTTATGACTAACCACTGTAATCCATGCATGTGCTACCATAAGGCAAATTTCATCTGCACATGAATGTTTAGAGCCTATATAGCCAAGAGGTACATTCACACAAGTATTAAGCAAAGATCACCCCCATCTTCAAGAGCCACTGTTGCTTGTTACCATCAGCAAAAGATTTGTCTTCCTACAAAAATGGTATATGAGTGATGTTGAAGCTACTATGACAGAGGTAATCAGAAGTTGTCATTTAGTATTCTGATATTCAAAAAGTGGTTTCAAAAGACTAGCCCTTTAAACACTAAATAAAAACCCTTCACAAAAAATACCCTTCCCATGATCTGATGAACATCACAGAACCAAAAGACTGTTATAATCAGCATAAAACTGCTTTCCCTCCTTGAATGCACAAGCATATACTTCTGTGCCTCACCCTTTAGAACTCCTTTGAATGTCTCTTACAGCAGCAGTAATCTAGGGTTTTCTTGTTTGGTAAATAACCACTACCACAGTAACTTCAGAAGAAGTCAGTATGAAACGGACACATTTCTTCATGAGCTACTCTTCTCTCCCTACTTTTGGGAGACTTCTCCCACCTTCTGCAACCAAGGGAGGCAGTAGGCAAGTCAGAATGCTCTCATTTGCACCCCACTCAGACTTGGCATCAACCACGTGCTCTACTATCATACCTCACACCTGTGCTTTTTGGTCCTTGACACTGTACTAACCTCTTCATTTCAACAGCATTAAACACTTCTGTATTACATCACTAATGAAACTGTAGATCTTCAGCAATTCCTGTGAGTATTAACAGTGTTTTGAAGAACAAGTAAGATTTTTTTGATAACTCACCTTGTGCAACATAATCGCAACAAACACTATCAACTGGACACTAGTCTGCGAAGTAGAAGCTGCTGCACCCAATGCAACACCATCAGCTGAAAAAGGAGTGCAGATTCATGGATTATTCCTCCACATGAGCTTCCCCACCCCCTCAAAGACTGACAGTAAAAAACATGTTGATTTAAGATGCTCTGTTACTGAAAACTGCCATTAACAGTAACAACCCAACAGAGGATTCACTTGCCTTTGTTTGTTAAGCCATAACATTTCAGAATATCAGACAACCCTCAACAGCAGCTATCTCATATTTCCCAAGACCCCAAAAACCATACCAGGAATCTACTCAGTATTGACACATTCCTTCAAATTAAAACAAGTAACAAGTTTGGTTGTTTTGGTCACCTGTACTAAAAGAGACTTCCTGCCTAAATTAAAAAATCTGTTGTAGATACTAAGCATTGCAAGAATTTTAATTATTACTCCTTAAATTATTTTTCAAATATAAATACTATTGTAAATATTTTTTATCACTTACAATAAATATACTGTCTAAATGAAATAGAAAATGAATACTACACTACTCCTTAATATAGAAACACTTTGGTTAGTGAAGAAGTATCTTTTTGATCAACATCTTCTGACTTATCTAGACAACAACCTTCAGCAGGACATGAAAATGCATCATATATATACTACACATATATAGTGAAGAACTACAATGTGAACATGGCTTGACTGTAACACACACCTAACAATCAGTCCGTGCAAGTCAACTGAAATGTGTTTCAGTTGAGTCTTTGTGCTCCACTTTATAATGTCTTTTTTCCCCTAAAAGGTACTATTCTTTTAAATTACTATTTTTTTAAAAAACCCATCAACCAACAAGCAAACCCAAAGGTGTTTCATACTACTTATCAAATGTGTTAGCATGTATTCAAATTTAGCAGCTAAAGGAGTCAGCAAAGGAAGTTAAGAGGCAGAGATTTTCCCTTTCAGATGGGAATAAAAGAGTAAAGAGTAAAAGAGAAAATTCTGTACCAAATAAAACTCCATGAAGCATCTGAGCTCCCAGTTAATTCTGACGAAAATCTTTAGGTCTCCCTGCCTTTTTTTTTTTTTAATAAAAAGCCACCTTCAAAAGCAAAACCATCCACCTAAAGATGGCTCAATGCATGTACTTGTCAAGCACTAACAATAGGTCCTACATTACCTGCAGCATGGACTACTAGTCCCAATGTTGTGGTGATTTTGGAATTGCCTGATCTTGCAGCTTCTGGATCTGAAACAGTCATGAGAACAGTTAGAATAAAGAGATCAAACGAATAAATTATGCTGAAAAAAAATTGTATCACTGTTCATCTCTCTCCCAGCTGCTTAGGCAGTTGTATTCAAAACTACCAGTTTCTGTATTTCTGCATTAGATTTACTGACACTAGACACCTTCAAATCACCTGAAGTTCTGCCAACAAACAAGTGACAGACTCATACACAATTCTTTGCAATTTGCAGGATCTCTCTCATAGGCAGAAATAGACGTGATTCTTAACCTCCTAAAATGAAATGTTAAAGGTCGTGCGACCGAGAGAAAGAAAAGCTATTTTTGGATCCCAAGAATCCAGAGCTGCTGCAAGAGTAAGGATGACTTTTCCCCACACAGCTCAATGTTCGCAGTTTCCTTCAAGTGACAGTCTGGGTCAGTTTTTGATGCAGTGTTTCTGTGGCAGTTCCTAGTAAACAATAAAGTCTATTTGTCACAGCACCAGCTGCGAAGATTTCCCTTCAACATTACACACCACAAAGGAGAAATGTAGCCAGTGCTCTTTGAGATCCAGTGTTTAGACCAGAATTGCCTGACATTTGCAGGTTAGCTCATTACACAGCACAACAGGGCAATATCAAGATCCACCACTACACAATCACTGATACAAAGAATCACTGCAGGGTGGGTAAGCCCTACACAAGTATAGAAGCATCTTATTATTCAACTGTTTAATTCCAGCCAGTTTGAACAGCCATGATTGAATTATCCCAGTGGTCTGTAAGACAACTGTAAGCACACCTACACAGCTGCTTCACTAAGTCTGCAGTGATGCCAAAATAGAAATTCCACTCCTGTTCCTTCCTCCTGCCTGCCCCCTCACCCTCCAGTCTCTTCAATCCCAGGCACCCATGCAATTTCCCAATGAGCCAGATCAGGGAAATGGGCTAGCTAAAATGAACGCATTCTCTTTGGTCAGCTTGATCTTCTGAATGAAGGGGAGCCCATGTGAGTAATTAATTGCATAAGCTGCACTTGCATGACAGCAATGGTATACTCATGTCAATGAGGAGGAGATACTCACAAAAAATGTTTCCTTTACAGTTGTTCTGGACTGACCATTGCTAAACACAAAAAGTCACATTTGACTTCACACCTTCATTCTGGCCTACTGAATTTTTCTAGTTTAGACAAAGTAACATCTAGTCACTTAGTAGATAATAAACTACAAGACGTTGGTTCAAGAGAAAAGTGTTTTTCTCCAGTCGCTTTAAAAAACACTACAAAAACTCTGCTACATCTCCTGTGACATGTATAGGCTAGATAAAACTTACTATTCTATTTTACAGTGTGTATCTAACACAGATCACAGACAGTTTTCTCCTGGTATTTGCTATGATCAGAGACATGGAAAAGGGTCACAACCTATACAAACCAAGGATTCTTTCGGAAGAAAAAGAATCCTTGCTCACCTGCATCTCCCCAACATCCTCACTGCCATTGTTTCTTTAGAACAGCTCTGAAAATCAGCTACCCATGGCCATGGCTCCATTTACATTTCTTCAGGAGCACACAGCTGACATAGGCCCTGCACTGGCCTTTCACCTTTACCACCACAGTAATCCCATACATACAAACTGCACTGGGAACTGACAAGAATCCATCCAAAATATATTCCCCCTCCTTTGCGTGTGTGTTTTACTTTTCCTTTCCGATCAATTCCTTAATTTTTCAAGGCCAAATTCTAGCATCAGAGGACATTGTGTGGGTGCAAATGAGCAGCCAAAGGCATAAAAATACCTTTTCAAATGACAGAACACCTTTGGTGCGTTCAAGCTACACTCTTGAGCATGAAGTCACAGGCAGGAAACAAAGGCAATCGTAGGCATTTTTAGAGTCTTGCAAGAACCTGACAAATCTTTACACAAAGCAGAAAGTATTTCAAAGTAAGTGAGGCTCTAGACTAATGTGAGAGGTCCAGCTATGCAGTTACAGAGCTTACCTCTAATAATTTCTGCTATCTTACTTAATTTAACTTGTTCTTTGAAAATTTTACCTACATGTCTAACAATTAAGTAGGAAAAAACAAACTGATAAGACTAACCTGAGGTCTTTTAGAAAGCCAAGGAAATCCCCTAAAATAGTTAATAACTCAAGCGTCAAGTCACCCTTCACCCCCACACCACATGTGCTCATACCGTTATTTCATGTTATTGAGGCAAGCTCTCAAATTATGGTGAATTTTGAGATAGATTTCCAGCATAAACATTTCACATGAACCTTGGTTTATGTTTTTAAAGCACCTACTGAAACTCTGGATATGACTGGACAAATTCAATCCCAGTAGCATTCCCAAAAAAAAAAAAAAAGCATCTTGTTAATTAAAACTAATAAGCAAGTCTAATTGAAGTGAGTCTTTACTTACCATCTGTAGAGTGTACATGAGAGCTGCCTATCTGATCCACCAACAACATGAAGACAAAGCCGAGGACAAGGGACACACCAATGTAGGCATGCAACCCGGAATGGTCGTGGCCGTGCTCATGTCCAGCTGGGATTTTCGCTGCCATCTCAGACTCAATCACATGCTGCTTCTCGCTCGCTGGGTGATGCTTTCCTGTGAAAGGCAAGTGAACAGATTAGGAGACAGGACACTACACATGACAGAGTCACTTCTTCCCTCCTCTGCCAAAAGCCTTCCTCACACTTTCCTGGACAATACACAGAAGTCCTTGTCTAAGGTCTTTCATAGACAGCGCTCTTAGCAAAGCCTGGTTGGTTTCTTCTCATACACCTTCAGCATGGAAAAGCAAAGAAAGCATTAATATGTTATAAGCCAAGCTGCATTTTAAATACAAATTAATTCACAAAAATTGCTGTGTAATTCCTTTTTTAACTGAAGTTGCCAGTTTTGTCCATATTCAGAGATACCATCAAGCACTTACTTCATTATATTCATTTAAGAAAGAAAATACAGGATAAGGAGATAGAATAGGTTCCATTTAATAACAGATTTAATACCATCTTTAAAAAGATTAACTGATGCTGAGATACAAACAAGCTAGTACTGATACACTCCATTGCTATGGACTACTACAACAGTTTAGTCAAGCACACTGACCTACAAATGTCAGTACCATCCCAGAAACCAAAAGTCCAAGCGCCAGGGATGAATGGTATGTGGCTGTTCCCTTTCTCTACACAACCTATTAAAGCTTGACCATGTTTTTTTCATTTTGAGAAGGTCTTTTGGACAGCAACTACTCTTCAGAAGCTTTAAAAACTTCTGCCAAGAACTTGACTTACTCTAGCAAGTCACTGTCTTGCTAGAATATTCATACATCTTCTTGGGTGAGACAAGTGCATGTTCATCCCACTGTACAAAACATCACAATGTCATTACTACAATCAAAGCACATCAGAATAGACTTGGTAGCAAAGATTTCAAACATATCTTTGCTAAACAAGATTGATAAATAAAATTACTTTGGACCATACAAGATTTTTGCCATCTGTATTATGAAGCTGACTTTACTTCAGATCATTTCAAGCCATAAAACTGTGTAACTCAGTGCAATATTTCTGACAATGGTTATACAGTTTCAGCAGCTTAAACAAAGGACTGAGCAAAGGAATTCTATTTGCTGGTAGTACCCAAACCAAGGTTTCACTACACACATACACAGATTTATGATCAAAGAATAATCCAAGTCATGATATGCTGTTTGCTCTCAGACTACAAGGTCAAAAATTAGACTATTTATTCCAGAGTCTGTGGGTAAATACAGAAGTAATAGTAAATTATTTCCATCTCAATGAAAAACTCTCAAGTGCTTGATAGCAAGCAACCAGTCAGAGTTAAGCTGCACCTGAAAGAGTGAAAACAAAGCTCTGTTTTTCCACTTACATGAATATACCTTAATGTTTCCCTAAGCTGCACCTTTCTAGGTTTAATTATGTAAATAGGTGAACTTGGGGAAAAAAAAAGAGAAAGCTGTTCTGATAGTCTTAAGTTTAGTTTTGAATATCCTACTTTTCTAAGAAAAATATGAGGAATATTTTTTGTAGTTAAATCTGTAATACCCATTAATTCTGCCCCTTTGCAATTATAATAAAAAATTTTATAGATAAGACTGTTGTTAGACTCAATACTGTCAGACATTGAGTCTGAAGCCATTCACAGACAAATTCTTTTTTCCTATGTAAATACTTCTGCTATTACTATTACTGCAGTGCTGGAAAGTATCTTTTTGCCATATACTAACCAAGTTATAGCCCATACAGCTCTACACAGCAAGCTGTCGAGTCATATATGAACAGTATGCCCCATTTAGTGAAAAAGTATTAAAACCCACAAATGTGCACAGCAATTGTATTCATTGCGAGCTATACCATTACAAGAGAAAATCAGTCTACTCAGAATTAAAATTGGAGAGCAAACCCACAACTACAGCTCATTAGAGACATCCGACATCAGAGTGCACAAATTATAGTACAGTATAAAAGCATAATCAGAGCTTCTTTCACGTCTTGATAAAGCATGATTTTATGTATTATCTTCTATTTATTCTAAATCTAAGCAGAACAACAAATTTGGTGGGAGCTTAAACAGTATACATTAAAGTGTATTACTAAAATGAAATTTAAAAGTTTAGAAACACAAAACCCAGTACTGCAAGAAAAGCAAAGGACTGCAGTTACCTCTCAGTCCCAGATTAGCAACAACAGTACACCAGATGCTTGAAAGGTTCTCTACAGCCTCGCCTTTACAGTGCTTTCCCATGCAATCAGTAAGTCATGGCCATTTACCTTCAAACTTTTGATTCTGAGCATACTGGAAAAATCTCATACATACAATGGTCATCTAATAGCACAAGTCTCCAAGCAAAAGCAAAATTTAAAGCATTCTCCAAACAGTGGTGATGTGCCCCAGCTACTTAAAATGTCACAACCTCAAATTGAGCTCTATTAAGGCTGTAAGACATGCTCCACACAAACATCCCCGCAAGATATAATCTCTGCTCACTTTAAGCTCTTCATTAGAGATGATGAGGTGGTGAAGACAGTGACAGTAGACTAGAACTGGATGCTTGAACACAAGAATCAAGATTTAGAGGGGTAATGTACACCACCACCCAAGAAGAAATGCCTGCTACTCTGTGAATTAGCTCTATATAACCATAATTTTCAGCTAAGAATATTAATTCCAAGATGTTCTTCAGCTTCAAAGGAAATTTCTATTAGAGCAGGGACACAGATCTGTAAAACACCTCCTGCAATTGCTTTAACAAGAAGCTGTCTAAACTACAAAAAGAAACAGCAAATACTTGATAATTTCATTGTCTGCCAAAGGCATCCTTACACATCCTTTGAAGTTCCAGTGGAAGCTAAAAGTTTCCCCAGAATATGAAACACTACACGTGACCTATCATAAAAGGCTGCTATTCCATGAACAGTACAGTATCCAGACCCACAAATGATTCGATAACTTAGCACAAGTCATCAATCTACATTCTGATCACATCCTTCAACATGCAGTATGCCTACAGTAGTCTTGCATTTCTACGCCTGCTTTGTGTCATGCTGCTGTGAAGCTCTTCCACCAATCTCATGTTAGAATCCATAAAAAGGAGCCTCAGTATATCCTAACACCATGACCTAAGTTATCTTGAACGAGGCCATCTGGGCTTGGTTCTTACCCTCCAAAATGTCTTCATAAAGTGCATGTACTCCTTCTGGCACAATGACAGCCAAGGCAGTTCCACACAGCAGCCCAGCACCCAGAACAGTCACCAACTTCAATCTCTCCTGCAAACAAGTACAGAACAAGTATCATCTTTAAGAATGAAAATGCTTTCTTTACTCTCCCTTATTAACACAGGCTGAGGAAGGGGGTTACTTGTTACATAAATATTGAGCATTTGCAATTAAACCTTAACATTACATAAACAATGTTTATAAAGTATAGTAAAGAATTACAGTTTTATTCATATTTTCGGAAGAATTTCTGTAACAAAAATTAAAACCACACATTGTTTATCAGTACTTGCTACTATTACATAGAGTTATCTTCCTAGTTATATTCTAGTTTGGGGCAAAAAGCTTAGGGATAGCTTCCTCTCAAACTAATTACATGCTGTTTTAGCAATAAATTGACCAATTCACTTCCTTTTGACTACAATGACAGGCTAAAGTCAAAGCCGTGGACTAAAATCCAATTACATAAACCTATAATATGGTCTAAAATATGACAGTTTGCAGAGGCCATTACTCATAATTTCTGTAAGAACCCCTATCATGTACCATGTAGCAACCATGGGAGTTTAGATCCTCCTAACAACTGTGTAGCACACATTTTGTGGCAGAACCATCATCATCTTCCATGCTCAGTGAGAAGTCTGAGCACCACCAAAATACTAATGTTAACTACTGAGGACCTAGAGACAGAGGTCAGTGTTTGAACAGCAGGAAGCCACTTGTTACACATCACTATTATGCCATCCACTCTCCTTCACGCACTGTCCTGACAAATTGTTCAGTCTCACCAAAATGCGCAACATTTGCATAGAAGAAGCAGGAGGCACCAGGGACATGCACAACCAGCTTCCTGAAAGCAAGGCAAGTGTGACCATAAGGGAACAGGTGCAGCATTTCTGGGGAAAACTCAAATAGTAATATACATGAGATGAGAAAAAGTGTAAAGTTGCCACAAACATGCACTGTATACTAGCATATATAATAATCATACTTGGTAAATTGTCATACAGTGGAAATCTACATGAGAAGATAAATTTTCAACATCTGCTGCTCATAAAGTAATTTTGCAAAAATATAGTATCTTACAAGAAAAAAAACATTACTTTTGTCTGCAACTATATTATCTTTTGCATACATACATGAACACAGAGAAAAGCGTCAGAAGTAATACTGCTTTATTACAACTGCAAATGCAGAGTACAGCTTGCTTTCACTTGGGCACCTGTGAATTTTAAAGACCCATGAAAATAATACACACGAACCAGTTATTATTACAAAATAAGTCTCCATCTCCTCTTCTGTACAAAATAGTCAGGCATGGTGAATACAGAAATTTAGTAACAACAGCCTACACAGATAGGCAAAAGTAATATAGTTTTATCCAAGAATTCAAACTATTTCTGTTAAATACATTTGCATGTTAAAAACCAAGAGCAACACAGTAAACAGTGCTAAAACTCCATGGGAAAAATCTCAAATTCCTCAAATTAGCAAACTGTTTCACTGCTCCATATTTAAGGCTGTATGGCATTGAAACTCTTACTTGGACCTATCAAAAACTCACACACCTACTTTCAGCAGGAAGTGGCCCCAGTTTCTGCCTCTGTTACACCACCAAAACATTCAAACTGCTACAGTTCCTTTATTTTTTCCACATTTAGACTACGCTTTAAGATATAGCCTCAGAACTGGTACACTGCTGTTTCCAGCCCTAAATTAGACCAACAGAGTCCTGTAAATTAGGATTAAGCTGAAAGGGTATCTCTGCACACAGAAGTAAGGCAAAGCTCTGTTCAGTCTGTACCTTTTACCACCCATGTTTAGTCATACCTGCCTTTCCTGGAGTTTTATACTTCCAGGAATACCCTAATCTAATATATACAATAGAACACAGCATGAAATCAGAACGCAAGTAATAAATTCCATGGCAAAAAAATAATCTGAAGGAATGTATTAACACTAACAAATAATTTTATTTTTCTCTAGTATCTGGGGTCTCCTATGCATAGCATTCACTCTTGTTTTCAACTCAATCATTACAAATGGCCAGTGGGAAGAGGCATTTTTACTCACTGCAGCCATCTGCAAAACTTTTTGCAAACTATAGAATGGACCATCCAAACATTCATTTCAGTTTGAAATTGTTTCTGTTGCAGAATCCTAAGCAATAATTTTAAACAAAACAATTACAATTTATAATTAGACAGTTCCATAATTAGCTACCATTTGTACATCATGGGTAGAGATATTTTGCTCTTTTAAACCAGCACTGCATGCAAACCCTTAAAATAACTTCAATATAAGACTTAAATCAAGTGCAAAACCGAGACAAGAGTTTCTGAGAGCTTAAGATAACACAATAAACTTGACTTCACATCTGTGTACTGATGGTAAAATACCACACACACAAAAGGCTAATAAAGATGTGGTTACTGCTTAGGCAATTTTGGATCCACAACAGATCTGTATTTCCTGCAGCTGCTGGAAGCCTTAAGACCATTGATTCAACCATACAAAGAAAACACAAAGACAAGTCAAGAACCTCCAAACAACACTGAATATAAATGAGAAGTTAACAGGTGACTATCAAGCACATACATGACTAAACGCAAAATAAAATTAAAAGAGAAACAATATCAGCACACGAGGCAGTACTCTCAGCAAATTTGCAAGAAAACCATTCATGGGTTTCAGGGCAGAAGTGTGTTTTGAAGAGCAAGACAGTAGAAGCAAGAACACTGAAGACACATAAGGCAAGGTCCACCAAAGCATCAGATGTTGTTTTGCACTAGCAAAACAGAACTCTGCTGATATTCATGTGAAGACACCCAAATACACTGTTAGGTTTCAATTCCTTTAGTTGAGTTGTACTTTTCCTAAAATGAACAGCCTTTCCTTCTAGGCTGCTCAGGGCCCACTGCTCCCGAAGCCTCCTAGTAATAATGAGACCAAAGGACAGGTGCAAGCAGTCCTGTGCCTTGATGGAAGACAGACACATCTCTCCTCCAGCACCCTGCTTCCCAAAAGTAGCACTACATCCAAGAGAAATGGGCACCTCTCATAAGAGTGCTCTTACTACCTTAGAACAACTGAACTCCCACTACACCATACCTCTATACAGTAACCATAATTTTAGACAGAGAAAAACCCCTCGGGTATCAGAGGATATTAGGAAACTTACAGAGACTGTGACAGTCACGATCACCTCAGCAACTATTTCTTAGAAGCAGCCAAACATGTTTAATGAGGAATTCCTGTACTGTTTGGAAACTTACACAATCTAGGAAAGTCTCCCTCTCCTTTAACAGTACCTTATCTATCCAAGGTGTTTTTCCAAAAGAATGCCTTGACTTACACGTGGCAGTAACTTGAAGTTCTACAGTAATCAAAAAGCTGAGGTTTAATTTTCAACAGTGCAAGCTCTGAACAAAATTGTGAATCAAGTTTTTCTGCGAATATTCTTGGAATTTTTTTTAAAGCCGTAATTTGAGTAGCCCACGGGCACATAATAAGAGACAATCTACGACTTCAGCAATTTTTTACACGAGCTTCTAAAAATAGCCATGCTCACTTATGTCCTTAGACTACATGCTGAGACTTCGCTTCATTTGTAATAGACTCGACTCAAATCTGGCAAGTTTAAATGGCTTCTGTACACACTGTGAAACAAACATAATTTCACACAGCAGTTTTGAATGAAAATTAATATTGCATTCATAACTTTTTAAGTTACAGCTTCATCCTTAACAGTGCTGCAGGATTGCAAAGGGACGGCACCAGCTCCTACTGGGAAATCTCTCTGGTTTCTCCGTTAGCAACCAACGAGCAGTTTGGCGAAGCTGTCTTACCTCGGAAAAATTAACCGCCAAGGGTATAATTCCTGCCACATAGCAGGCGACCAGCATGGCCAGGGACAGCAGGCAGATGGAGGGGAAGTCATCCATTTCGCCGCTTTCTGTCCGGTGCCTTGAAGCGAAATCCAACAGCAACTCTTCCACCTCGCCCGACGCCTCGCACGCCTTAGCCCGTGCAGACACCGAGCTCCCAGGAGAGGCTTTCAGCCATGTCTCTCTCGCTTGGCGGCAGCGGCCGGCTCGGCGCCCAGCCGGGGGTGTTTGGCCAGCCCGGGCGCGTCCAGGGGGCGGGAGCGGCTCGGCCACCGGCAGGCGGGCCCGGCCCTCACCTGAGGCGAGGGAACTTTCACCGGCACCGCGCCGCTCCCGGGGGAGGCGGGAGTGAGGGTTTGGAGACAGCGAGCAAGCAGGCGGGTCCTCACGGCGGGGCAGCCTCAGACAGGGCCGAGGGGACCCTGCGGAACCCGCGCTCGAACCCCACACCCACGGCCGCTGCCCCGGCGGCCAAGTGGCACCTCAGCGCTTCCCCTTCCGGGCCGGGCCGCGGCCCGTCCCGCCCCCGCGCGCTTCCCGGCTCCAAGATGGCNCGGCGGCGCTTCCGGCGGGCGCGGGGGCCTGTGGGGGATCGCCGCGCGCCACTTCTGCCCGGCCGTGCTGAAGGAGCCGAGCCGCCATGGTGAGAGCGGCACGGGACGGGATCGCCGGGCTCCGTGCACGCCGCGCCCGCACGGGCAGCCTTCCCTTCCCTTCCCCTCCCTTCTCCCTGGGTCGCTGCGGGCGGGAAGGCCGCGGCCGGTGGTGCGGGCCCGGGCGGGCGGCAGCACGTTTTGGCGGGGCAGGGCTGGACGGGGCGGGGGCACAAAGGCGGCGGCGGCGCTCGGGGAGCGGCGCGCTGGAGGCTCCCGCCCCCCTTTCCCAGCACCTTCTGCCCCTTCTCAGGGCGCTGCTGGAAGCGCAGCGCTTTCCCCGAGTCTCGCCCGTCGAGCGAGCTTGCCTTAAATGGCTGATTTGCGCTTTCCATGCTGCTTTCCCTGCGCCTCCCCTCTTCTCGGAGGAGGGAAAGGCGGGAGCTCGCGTTGGTGGGCTCTAGGAATGGCACGCTGAAGCTCAAAGGTCTCCCTATCATCGTGGTTCAATGCGTTCATCTAATAAATTAAGATCTGCTGAAGCAAGTTGTTGCCGTGCGTTGGGAGGGCAGCTGCTTGTCTGTTTGCAGCGGAGTTCCACATCTGCCTGGCACTTGCTCCAGAGCAGTTGGCTTCGGCCATGACGGGCAGCTGCAAGCCCCGTGCCCCTGGGCCGGAGTGAAAGGTGGCCCTTAGCCCACCGTTCTGTCTGGCAGAGGTAACTGCTACACATTTAGGTGTGCGCAGTAGGCTACTGGTATTTGCAGCACTGCATATCTTCCCCTTAAAATGCGTGTTTATCTTCCACTTTTATTGTCTTGGGGCGTTTTTTTTTTTCTTTATATGCTTTCTTGTCAAGTAGACTACACTTGGTGGAAGCCTCCTTGGGCAGACGCTGCCTAGCTTTTAAGTCCTGCTGGTTTGGCTCTTGGCACTGTCTAAACCAGTTTTACAGGGTTCTGCTTTCAGTAACAAGAACAGTTTCTGAAGTGCTGTCCAGAAGTTCGAAATTGGTATAATATAAAGCACGTGGTGTCTCATTCCACGTCCTGCTTAAAAGCAGCCGGTACAACTGTGCTTGTAAGGAAAATGCAAAGAAATCTAATGTATGCATCATAATAATAAGGGTCCATGTTGGGCTTTTCCAGGTAACCTGGTGCTAATGCCAAAAGGTTTATAGATCTTCCCTTGTTTCGGTTTTATGTCTCCTGGGCACACAGGGCAGGTAATGGAGGAGACTTCCTCAGGCTTCTTTTGTACCTATGTGGTAGGACAGGACCAGCAATTTTATCAAATCAAACATTTTTTTTCCCCTTATAGTAAAATAATGTCAAGTTCTCAAAGAAATGCTTGAAAATCATTAATTCTACAATACACATGGTCCAATGGTATCAATTTTAATATTTTTCTGGGCCAGTATCTGATAATGAATATTGTATAGTATCTGAAATGATAAATGGCTTAAAGTCAGAAGCCCAAATGATTTCTGCTCTGAAGTTCTGTGAAGCTTACATGTCTGGCTCACTTATTTTTTTATAATCTGATTATTTGGATAATGTCAGAATTTACGCGTTCATTTAGTGCTCCTCAGGGATCAGCTAATTAAAATGATAGTGCTGGAAAAATTATTTAATAATAATGTTTGGCAGTCATTTGGACTACCTGCTAAGACATGCCTGTTCAAGTACAATGCACTTTGGAACAGCCCCCTTTGGGGAATTCCTTTCAAATCTATCATCCTCTGGCATACATGAAAGTGTATTTAAATGATCTACTCTCCTTTGTATGATTTTTGTTGTTACAAAAAAGTGTGCATCTCAGAATTCCCCTTTTTTTCCACTTCTGATTAGGAAAAGTCTTGCTCCTCCTTTTTGGCTGTGTAATGTTTTCCTGAACTTCCCAGAATCTGCTACTGCCATATTGAGACAGAATGTAAAAGACTGAAAACTGTATTCCAAGGATGGGAGTACTGTCACTTATAGGATAAGAGTTTGTCCTGTTTTCTTGGGGTTTTTTTCCTGTAAATCCTAACATTTGCCATTTCTCTTTTCTGTCACTGCATTTAATGAGCACTGAACTGGTGTCTTCACTGATTTTCAAAGTGTGGGTCAGGATTTTTCTGTCAGCAGCTGATTAAGCCAAATAATGTCTTACCCTACTACCATTGCCTCTATGTTGTGTGCTCACCTCATATATTAGCACTGAACATGTTGGATCCAATTAGCAGCACTGAAAACGGCCATTTGCAGCATGCTTGCAAACTTTCTGTGCTATGCAACCTGTTAATTAAATCACAGATTGTGTACACTTCAAAAATCTTGCTTCTTTGCTCAGATTACTTGCTGTAGCCAAGTGAAAAATGTTACGGAAATAATGGAAGCCACAGAGTGTACAATCATCTAAGTCTTCCCTGCAGAAGACCAAGCTTTTGGACTCCCAACATTTGGAACAGTTTTCTATGCCATAATTACTGTTTAAGTAAACTCATTGAAGTGTGAAAAACCAGTACATCTGTTTTGCAGGAAGTAATCTTAAATGCTAAGTGCAGATTTAGTGTATCATTTGTGTTCTCTTGAAGTTAAAATGAGTAACTCAAAATAACTACTTCTGTTAAAATCCTTAAGGTGAGACTGACAGTGTGGTTAAGTCCCCTCCTTGCTCTTTATTTGGGGCATTAAAAATTTTACTAATAGCTTGCATTTGGAACAAAATAAGTAAATGCACTAATGCCACAGCTTTTATACATCAACTTTATTGCTTTGCTTCTCTGTCTAAATATAAACTATTTCTATGTGGTTTTTTTCAACACAATAGCTGCTTTACTGGTGATTATACACATTTTAAGGTTCCATAAGAATTGATGGGACTTGTTGGAAACAAAACTTACAAACACAGCTTATATTAAATGCTATTTGGAAAATGTCTGTGTCCTTGATTGCTAGTCTGATATTTTAATAGTATGCTTCTTTTTACTACTTCTTTCATATAAATAACTTAATTCAAACAAAAATAATTAAAAGTGCAAGTAACCTGTATTTTTTGTGTTTGTTTTCCAGTCTCACACAATTCTACTTGTCCAGCCTACCAAGAGGCCAGAAGGCAGAACATATGCTGATTATGAATCGGTGAATGAGTGCATGGAAGGTGGGTGGATGCAGACATGGTAGTTAAAAATTGTTGTTAAAACCATACTTTTGACGTATTCACAAACTTAGTAAGAAAATAAGTTACTCGTCATGTTTTTCAAAGGTAATTCACAAAAACCCTCATACTTTCAGTTTACTAATGTTCAAGTAAACTAAAACCTAGTTATTATTTGTTTACAAAACTTCATTTGTCTGTTAAATGTCTGGTTTTGATTTAGCTAGATGAAACCACATCCAGTTTGGGAGAGTAGACAATATTCTTTCTGGGCCCATGCAGATTTCATTGCAGGATCAGCACCTAACTCTCACTTACCTTTTCTTAGCACTGTAAATGAAAGATTGTTACTGGAAATAAAGGATTCTATGCAATTGATACATAATTTGCAGTCTCATGGCACATGTGCCAGAGTAAAGATCCTGTAAAGACTTTGATACACATAATGAGCATGAAAAGAAGATTGAAATATTAGAGCTGTAGTTCACTTAACATTAATTGTGCAAGAAGTGTTATGAAGCAAACAAAAGTATAATAAAGACCACGTAAATCTCTGTGCTCACTTTATTATTATGCTCTTCTGAAATATGTCTGAATTATTAGTGGGCTAGCTTAAATTTTAAAAAGTGCTTTAAATCTGTATACAGGCTTGTGCTATTACTCTTACCTCAGTACCCTGTTTGACTCTTGCATAAAGAATGATCATTCTTACAAGTTCTTCTCAGGTGCTTGTGCAGTAGGATTATGTGTTCTAATTGCTGTCTTAAAATTATTAGAAGGAGTTCCAGATGTGCATTGGAGCTTACTGCATGCAAAGTTACATATTTGACAGAACTACAACTTTTTCCCCTAAATTATGAAAACTTTTCTTTCCATGCATCTTACCTGCTTTTATAGTGTTATGTTTCAATGCAAATCACTAGGAACAAAAGAATTTAAACTCTAGAAAATCTTATTGTTTTTATGATGGTAATATCTAAACTTTATTTATGGACCAAGAGCTGAAAAAGTTTCAGCAAGTACGGTTTTTTAATATTGCATTGTTAATCTTGTTTCTCTGTAGGAGTCTGTAAAATGTATGAAGAACATCTGAAGAGAATGAATCCCAACAGTCCATCCATTACATATGATATCAGCCAATTGTTTGACTTCATTGATGACTTGGCAGACCTCAGCTGTCTTGTGTAAGTTCAGTTGTACAAGTCCATTTCAGTGACTTAAGAAAGTCAGAAGTCTTCCCTCAACTCTTTTATGTGAGTTTCACATAATGCTCATTTATGTGGTTTTTGCAGTAACTGTAGTGCAGCAGTATTGCAGCTGCCATAGCAAGTTGCCCAATTCAATTAACTGCAAATATAAGGTATTTCTAAAGAAGGCTTAGAAACTAACATTTCTACTTGGATTTTATTCACATATAAGCTCACAGCATTTCAGATACTGAAATCCAAACAGCTGACTATTTTATTACTGCTAGAATCTGTTAAAATTTACCTTTGTGCTGTTGGTCCAGTTCCTCAGGAGGCAGAATGGTTACAGAATTTTTTTCAGCTGAGGGCAGTACTAGTGGTAGAGTAGAATGCTACAGAAGTCCATTGCAGCCAAAAGCTTGTTTTGATCAAGATACAGCAAGATGAAAGTTTCTGTAAATGCTGATTAAGTGATTGAGGAACAGATGAATCCTCTGGAGAGCCCTAGCTAATTGTTTACTTGCTCTTGTGAAAACATCTTTGGTTCTCATTGGTGTGTCAAAGCTGGGGGCAAGCAGTGGTGATCTTGTGTACTTCCCATTCTGACTGCACTGTGAAATCAGGTGTTCCATACAATAAATTTCAAGGTGATGTTATGATATGAGAGTGGTATCAGCTTTGCGGAAATGCTATAGAAATAAGAATACAAATCTCATATTCAAGTAACAAAAGACATAGCATTAGGCTTTTGAATTTCAAAATACCAGTAAAATTTTTAAGTGAGTGAGACTGTGGTGTAGACATTCCTGCAGCTGCACTGCTATGGCTGAAATCCCACTGCAAGTACTTGTGTAGCTGTCCAGTGAACAGACTTTCCCAGTTTAAAACACAAAATTATTTAAAAAAACTTGAGCATCAGATTGTTTTCCTTTGTATTCTGGTGTACAATACAGAATCTGTTACTGGTAATGACTTACTGCAAATGGCATTAGGCTTGTAAAATCAGTGTTGTGCCAAATCCTACTTCAGCTTACAGTTTCCCACCAGATGGCACACGTAGCACAAGGTGTATCAGACGTCTTGTGTTCACAGAAATTCCTGAAGTACTTGGTATCTGCTTTTGCTGTGTAGCATTATGAATGGATTTGGGGATGGAGGGTAGAACTCAGTAACTTTTCCTGAAATGAACATTTCTTACACTATACTAGAACTACTGCTGCATGAACATACACTGAAGCTCTTTGGCCTTGATCCAGTCATGCTGGGGTTCAAATAATAAGACTTTCTTAAAAACAGCATGCTTAGGGTTTTTTCCTTAGGTAAGAACTGTAAATTGTTCTGGAGTGAGTTAACTTGGGATTTTTACCCAGCTTCTTGCCACTGACCATCTCAGCTTTCTTATCTGATCAGAAATATGTATACAAAGATTTAAATACTGACCAGGATTTTAGTAGTTCTTGAAGCATTCACTAAGAGTACCATCTTCATGAACAAAATATTAGCTTTAATGACTGAGGGAGAAAGGAGGGCATGAGCCCACACAGATAACTTCATGCGATTTGCTTTCATTTCCAGTCTCGTTCTGCTTTAATTCATCATGCCCTGAGTAACTGAATTCTCTGGCCCTTGCTAGTGAACTGCTTTTGTCAACTATCCTTGAGTAGCAAAGAAATTGCATCTGTGGGTTCTTGTTTTCAGTTTGCTTTTTATGAAGTGTCCTTGTTAGAGGTAAGATGGCCCTCAGTGCCAACTGGCAAGAATCCTTTGTCATCCATCTATGAGTCTGCCTTTGCTCCTGGAAAAGGTTGATTTTATTAATTTTCAAAAAATTCCAGACAGAAGTTGAACACTTGAAGACTTAAATAAATCCTTGAAGTAATGTTGAAGAAGTGTTTGACTCATTAAGATTAATTAGATTGTTTCCTGGTGGAACTATTCTTCTGCTTCTGAGCTCTAGAATACTAAAATTCTTATTTGTTGCCTCCCTTAAATAATTAAATGCATGAATTAAAATGTGAACACACTGTGATCCAGTCACTCAGTAGTCCTTGGAGCATCTAGTTTTGTTTCAGGTTCAGACTGATCTGCTGGGCAACTGTTTTTTAGAGAACAGGATAAATCATGTGATAAGTGGCAATTCCCACCTACTTCTGATACTGTCTTGAGTACACAACTTTCTGCCTCATACACTTGAGGACAATTAATTGTTTGTGAAGTTCTGGTAAATGTATTACAGAGCAGACTGACATTCCTTCCTGTTTCCTGTGCAGTTACCGTGCTGATACTCAGACATACCAACCGTACAACAAAGACTGGATAAAGGAGAAGATCTACGTCCTCCTCCGCAGGCAGGCCCAGCAAGCAAGCAAATAATGGGGGCACCATCACACCGTGGGTTTGGGGGGGTTGGACAACAGGTGTGTACAGAGTGTAGTAGTGAACGTTTTGTATTATAGTCATCCTGTTGCCATCTTGATAAACTCGTTAGCCAGGACTGATTGTATTTTTAGAGATACAAGGATTTTGTTGGATTTGACTTTTTTTTTTTTTCGGTGTAAATGGAGAAGAAAGTACAACATCTTCAGCAAAGTTTTGGGTTTTTTTCCTCCAGTTTGCTAATGGTCCTACCTTATTTGAACCCCTGGGGCTGTTCACATTGTACTTCACCACATTTGCTGTATGTGCCCCTCTGTGGGTTTTTCAACATTCAGTTATGTCCTTGAGATGTCTTAATGGGAAATAAAAAACTACCCTTTAGTTAAATATGAGTGCTCAGTTTTGTGGTTCCTGCCAAAAAGTACAAATCTTTTTTCCCTGTTAACCAAGGGATGGGGTTTCAAAGGTCATATGGACTGAACCAGTTGTTTCCTTTACTGCAGAACAGCTCAAATTCTGGCTTAGTCTTGATACTGTTTTGCCTGGGCATCTTTGGGAAACACAGCAAGCAACCCTCTTGCACTCTACAGCTGATTTTTCTAGAAGGCATTTGTATTTAGGTGTGTCTGCTCTGGGATTGGTGATGGGAAACAGCAGGCTGAATGCATCAAATCACCAGCACTATGAATTAGTCTGCTTACAACTTTCCCCCAAGAAAGGAACGGGCAAAGCAGATTGTTCCATGGGAGTCTGCTCCAAACTTCATTTTCTCTTTACGAAAGATAAGGACTTCACTTGCACACACTGTAAATTATATCTGCCCCCATCTGTCTTGAATGCTGATAGTTTTTCATTTTGCTGTACTGAAAAGGTTTGGGTTGGAGGACACATCAGAAAAAAGTAGAGCAGGTAGAAAAGAAATGCTGGTTTGGTACTCTGTGCCTTTAGAGGCAGAACAGACTGCACAGATATGCTCAACCAAGAGCAGTCCTGGGATTGACAGAGGAATGCAGTTCTCTCCAGTGCACTTAACTTCCTAATACACATCAATAGTTTCTGACTGACCTCACAGCAAATGCACTGGCTGAAAAGAATCTGAGGTTAAAGTGACTGTCTGTTGTAAAGCTTTAATGAAAATAGCTTACTTAAGTGGTAAGTAATTGCTACCAAAGACTTGCAATCAAATGCTGAAGGGATATAAATCCTTAGAAAGATACTGGGTGAGGGTGCTAAACTCTTTCTCAGCAAAAATAGAGGGTGGAGATTAGACCTACTAGCTCTAGAATTATAGTGACCAAGAACAAATTCAATCTGCTAACATCAAAACATGCCTCCTTTATAAGGAATAGTGATTTTCAAAACATAGTAGGTCAGAAATATATTAATCCACTTAAGGTTAATTAAATCTGTAAATACTTTGGCATGTAAGTTTTATATCCAGCTTGACACAGTAAGTAATACTTAGAAAATTCATAATTGTCCCTATAATAACATTCCGGTTTAATACAAGAAATGTTATTTAAACAGCTTTTAGAGTTCGTCCTCCTGAATAGCACATACTAAAATAACATCTTCTTTCCTAACATGTTTGAGGTTAACTTCAATTTTTTTTTTTTTTTTTTAAAAATTCTAATGGTCTCATGGATGCAGTTTTGCAGTCTTTAAATGAAGCCAAAAACCCATTTACCTCATTCTGTGGACTTGTTTTCAATCTAAAGAAAACCATCAGTGTGGTCTCTTTCTTTACTGTGAAAAGCACAAAGGAGTATGCTGAATCTCTAACAATCAGGCATTGGAACACAGCACAGCTCTTCCTTCAAAGGTACCTTAAGTTTGGTCTGATTTAAAAAAAATCTTCCTCTTCCTTGATTTTGGCTCTACTATAATAACCAGTAAACAAGTATAAAATACAAATTTCTAACATTAGAGCAGAAAATAGGAAGAAGGTACTTTAAATCAGGTGGTAATTAACCTTTCTGCCGTTTGAAAGGGACGTTGTGAAGGTATGTTTTTTAGTGTTTTGGAAAGTAGAAGGCTAACTTCTACTTTCCAAAGTACAAAGTTAGAGCTTGCCTAACTTTCCAGTTAGGCAAGCTCTAACTTCAAGGTTAGTTCACTTTCTGTTTTTAAGCATACAAACTTCTATAGTCATTTCAATAACTGAAGTTTTCACAGAATTGGAAAATGCAAGTAAAAGGTCCTTTCATACCTCTGGAGCCAGATTTGGCCTTCTGCTGATAAAAAACTGGTCTGTAGGTCACTTCAGGAGAAGGGACTTGGGCATAATCTCTTTTCCCCCTTTTCACCCAGCTACAAGTCTTTTTTACTTTTTCTGAAATAAGCTACTGGTTAAAACTCTAGTGCATAGTTCTTGAGCTGCTGTTTTCTGTAGTCCTTCAGTTCATTTTACTTGATGAATTATTCATGAAACAACAGGTTTGTTGTTTAGCTGAGCAGCTGACCAAATACACTGAAAGGAAGAAAGAATGCTACAGTATCTGATGTGCAACAAGCTAGAAAGAAGAATCTGGAAAGTTGTCTCCCACTAACCACTGCCTTCAGAAATTTAGTGAAGAGGGTTATGAGCACTTGGAAACTTACTACGTGCTAGGAGACTGGCACTCTGGTAATGCAGTCTGCTCTAGCAGGCCATGAAAAGTGACCCCTCATTTTGCTTCCCGGCTCCTGCTGAGTGATGGATGACAGCAGGGCATGTAGTACCTTCTGCAGCTGCACTTGTCCTCAGAGGCATCAGCACTTTGATAGCAAGATACTGATAATTGCCCAAGTTCAGCCACTATAAAAGTGAGGCTCAGTAGCAGCACTTTGCAAGTAAAGCCATTAAAAAAATGGCATGATTACAGAAAGTATGTCAAAAAAGAACCTCTCATCTCATGCATGCTTTGCCTGCAGCAAATTGGTGCTTCTTACATAAGGATAGGTACACACAACTGTGCTGGTCATGCCTGCTCCAGTGTGGGAGTAAATGATAAAGGAAATTATTTTGGCTGCTTCTGCAGGTGAGTGCTACAGAGTTTTAATACAGGGATTAAGAATGGAATCCAGAGACCTATTACTTCAAAGTGCATGGAAATACTTAATTTTTTTAAAGCAAGCCCATTAAGGAAGGCTAGCCTCAGACCAAGGAGCTGTATGAGCCCTCATCTATTTGCCAGGATTGCAGAGCAACTGAGGTGCTTGCCTGACTTCTGCTTGCCTTGTGGAGCCATGAGCCATGCTGCTTCTTTGCTCATCACAGACTCGGGAAGTCCTCCCACAGTTTCTGGACTGCCTGCCATGGACTTTAAGCTGAGGCATGACCAGACTGGTACAACTCATTTCCTGGCATGGCTATTCACTAAGTAAATAGTAGAGGGAAGTTATGTGAGATGGCTGAGCTGTTGAAAGGCACAATGCTACTTTACACAATGTACAAAAGAGATACTGGGTGCTGTGGGAAGGGGAGAACAGGACTGCTAGTCAGCACCAACAAGCACAGCAACTGGTCACTTAAAAAAACCAAAAACTACCTGATATTTTGAGAACAAGGGCAAGCACTGTAGATAAATAGGTGTATATATTATAAATCACCCATTTATCTACTATTGCAAGTTCCTGCCAGTCAGTAATGCACTGGGTCAGGGAGTAATCCCACTAAGACTAGAGTAGGAGCTGTGTTTGACACCACAGTAGTAACAGGATCACTCTTACAGGAATCCCACTCTGCAGCCTCCTTCAGTATGCTGAAGGAGAATGGTGAAAAACAAAACTGAGTTTGCATTCCTGCTCTGAGGGTGAAATAAGCTAGGTGGGTAAAATACTTGTCTACTGTTACTTCAATCATCACATTCTTCTAAAATAGACTGAAATCCTGACACCCATCAGAATGCATTATAAGCACAGCAGGAAAGTAGCATCATTGCTAGATCAGTCTGTTCTTGTGCTTATCAGCACCGTCAACATACAGTGGAGTAAAAAAGTAGGAGTCCAGACCACCTTGTTACCTTCCTTAGCACCTAACAAACCTGTTAACAGCAAGAGGAGACATGACTACCCACAGGATTTTTAAGGCTGAAAGAACTACCAGATTTTTCACTTGCATGAGGAAAGGGTAAGTTGCAAAGTTGCTAGTTGGGTTCTCATTACCACATGCCAAGCATTTTGTGCTGGTTCATAATGCTCTGAAAGCAAGATTGCTTCTTAGGATGACTTACTCTCAGAGGGAAGAGGGGAAAACTCCAGCTGCTTGACTTCAGAGTATAGAAACAGCTACATACATTTGCAATCCCCACTGAGTGTCTGATTGTACTGGAACTCTGCTGCACTGAAAAGTCAATCTATCAAACAAGCTAATAAACAGAAAAATCAAAGCTAGCTGGGTTACAAGTGCAAAATAAGTAAAACCTCCTGTTTTTTCAATTGCTATGAAACTGATGTTTTCTAGACCCTGGTGAGCATTGAAACAAATTGTTTTACTGTTATCACAGGTTGAGGGGGCCACTCACATTAGGTACCCACTTGCCTTTGAAGTCTGAAAATGTTGACTTAAATATTTATGTCAAGGTAAAAAGAGAAATAATTTGCACTACCCATAGATAATAGGCAAGAGTACATCTGTTAAAACAGAAAATTATTTTGCATCTCTGTCATACTAGTCAATTCCCTCAGGTTTTCTACACCAAGTGTATTGTCTGCTATAACATTACTTAGTGTTGCCCAAATACAACCTACCATTCCTGGAAACAGCAGGAGAATGAATCTGCCACTGAAACTCACTGAATGGAGATGCTCAGCTTTGCATGGTACAAGGCAGCTCCCTATTATCACCCATTAATACATGCTTCTTCCTCATCTGACAAGGATTAAAGTAAAATCTGTCTTGATTTGTTGCAGGAAAACATTGAGATTCTAGGAATTAGTTTTCTCATAACTGTAATCTGAACTATGCCTGTAGGAACAGTTTATCTGGATGAAGTTTGGCCATAGCTCCAATTCACAGGGTTTATTCAAACGCTTTGTGCTGAGTTTGCAGTGACACACAAGTAAAACTCAATGCTGCATCTGCCTACTCAGTGCCATTCCTGGTGAGCATTAGCAAGGGTTTTGTTACCAATTTTGTACAAACCCGACTCATCTGCTGCTGCACCCCCTGCAGTGTCTCCCCAGTCCCCAGCCAAGGCTGTTACTATGGACTGTTGTGTGTACCAGTGACATACACACATATGGAACCCTGTAGCTGCTGCCTGCCTCAGGTTTGTGCCACGTTAGTCAACAAGACCTGCAGAAGTGAAAAATTTGGCAGTGTACTCAGAGGCTGTTGTGTCTGGGCTCTACCACTGACTACATCCAACACTTGTATTGCCCAGATCTCTAATGCACTGGTGCTTCCATCTAGTGCATTTAATTCCTGCTTCTGCATCACTTCATTAACCATGCAGGAAACAGGCTCCTCAATTTAAATTATCTTCTTAGTTACAGTGGGCACTGGGTTATACACACCCCC
>VXAC01002937.1:704168-787303 GCA_013399225.1 Rhipidura dahli | reverse complement strand
AAAAAAAAAAAAGAAACCTGCTGCCCTGAAAGAATAGGGAATATCCATCCTTGGAGATGTTCAAGACCTTACTGGACAAGGCTAAACTGGTTAGACCCCTTAGACCCGCTCTGGGCAAGATTTGGCTAGATGACTTCCAGACCTCTCATCCAACCTAAATTATCCATCATTCCATTGGAGTCACTACTAGAAAATCCCAAGTCATGAAAAATGGGAAATCTGCATCCCTGCTCTGACCAGTTCTGCACAGCTGCTCGAACTCAGTGTTCCCCAGGCTACTGAGGGAACAGTAGCTGAAAATGGCAGGCCACCATGTATCCAGGAGTGGGTTTGGGGGACACAAGACTAGCATTCACCAGGCTACAGAAAGTGCAACTGCTCCCCTGTGATGAAGACAGGGTGCAGAACAGTCAAATTTGATTTGTTCTCGTGTTCTCTTTGTATAAATGAAGGTTCACATGGGACACTGAGAATAATGCCTTGTCACAGAGGTTTAGTCCCTAGAGGTCATCAAACTTGCCACCCAGATGCAACCCTCCATACTCCCTACACCTTTCCAGCCCTCAGTTAAAAATAAGATTAAAATAAAAGAGATGAAAGGCCTCAGAAATCTGTGATGTAGCATTAGGGAAAGCTCAGAGACATTGCAAAATGCATGGGGAAGGTAAGAAGCAGGATATACAAGGCAAAGGAGAAAAAAGCAATTGCACCTGTGCTTCCATCCCAACCCCCTGCTAATCTCATCAGAGGCAAGGGCATCTTCATGCAGTATCAAGTAATGTACTTGCAAGGGGAAGTGCAAAGTCAGTGCTTCCAGGACTAAACACAAACTTTGTTTCACATTTCTTTTTTAACTACATCTATTTTCAGGTTTAAGAAGGAAATGAGGGGGAATTTCTTTATCTCTCAATACATTAACTTGATCTCTAAGAGAATTCTTAGCCTGTACATCTATTCCACGAACCAGAACGTAGCAAGCAGAGTCAGTGTTCAAATCTTTGCTTCAAACTGCATTTCTCAAATCTAGAATTGTTTCTTCTCCATGCTCATGGTCTCTAAAAATTTAGCCAGTGCCAAACCAGCACTGCTTTCCTTGCCTGGCTTGCAATGGTCATCTAGAACACATTTATCAGCTCATTAGAATCCTCCTAAATTCTGGGTCAAGTGAGTTTAATTTCAATTTCCATCTACTTCCTGTTTGTCTCCTGCTAATCCTAGCAGTTTTCTGCATGCTTTCCTGTCTCAGTTTGAACCTAGCTCAATGAAATAGCTGCACCTGCAGCTCTCAGTGCAGATTACCAGTCTTTCATACTTTGGTGATGATACTGCCTTAGTCTTAACCAGGAATGAATCATTTAATGGCCCCTAAAATTGCATGTTTCGTTTTTGTGTTTACAACACAATTGTTCGGTGATCACTCAGTGCACCCCCTATTCCTTGCCTCTATCATCTCCAAAAAGCACTCATAATTCATACAAAATTGAATAACTTTAACTAGAAAGCTTGAGAAAGAAACACATGAGAATAACCAAGCATTTGATCTTAATGAGTTCACCCACTTAAGGTATTCCAGGGAACTCAAAGCTTGCCTGAAATAAGCAGAGTAGGAGCTACATTTAACTGTGTTGCTCTGTTTCTTGGCAGAAAGGCACCCAAATCAGGACAGCCATAGCTCCAGGAGGTAATTCCCTTCTGAAAAGTCCAAGGAAAAACATGCACCCCCCTCCAACTCATAATTAAAGGACAAAACACTTTGATAGCATGTTGCATAACGCAGGCAGATCTCTGCTCAGTGTGCTGGCTTCACTCTCCGTATCATTCCTCAGCCCCCCTGCTCCCTGGGTACAGGACAGCTAGACAGCTCACTTAGAGCCCCACATGCCTCTTATGGGAGAATAGCAGCCAGCAGAATTTTTATCAGCCTTCACCTGCCCCCAAAGACACCTCAAATAACACATTTAAAGCTTCGTAAATCTGATTTCTCTGTTTAAACTATTTCTATAGAAAATTCATGACTACCTCCAGGCATGCTGTCTTTAGAAGTCAGACATCACTCCAACCTAGTTGCAGGGAGAATAGAGGTCCAGCCTCAACATATTTGACACACAATTCAGATGAAAAAATTACCTGTGTGTCTTGCCCCAACTCCTTTGGCTCCTGGAGGAATATGAGAGCAAAATGCAGGTCCCAGCCCAATGCCAGCTGAGCAGCTTAATGCTGAGCACTTTGGTGCAGTTCCCCCTTTTCCCTCCTCACACATCCATCGACCTAACTGATACCTCCTGCTCTGCCTTATCAAAAACCTGACACTCACCCTAACTAGCAGTAAATAGTGCTAATTAGTTAATGCAGAGGATCCTCAGAGAAAGGAAACACACCCTCTTCCTATTTACTTAGAAAAACCTTCTAAAGAGAAATCCACAGTGGCTGTGAAATGCAAGGATGACAGCCCTGGCTCAGGGTGGCAGTGCATCAGAAGTGACTGAGGGCCCTGAGAGTGTTTTGGGACAGGACCACCGTGCAATGCCCTGTTCTTACATTTTCCCCTAGACACTTGGTGTAGGTCATTGGCAGAAACTGGCTAATGGGCTTTGTGGCACTTGTATCTGATCAGATACACAGAGGAACTCTACTGTGGGGGGGGAGGTTGTTGGATTTTTTTGTTTATTTGGCAAACATCTCCCACAGATATTTTGCAGGGAAGATGAAAGGGTTCATGCAGCCCTAAGGTAGAAAAATAGTGGTTTTCTCCATGTATTTTCTATGTTTACCTTGTTGGTTCCACAAATTTGATGTTTTGGGTATGGTGTCCAGAGAATGAGAGAACCGGAGATGATGTAACTCTTGCTGATATAGTTATTGTTTAGGAGCTGTTTTTTCATGGGCTTCGTGAAAACTCAGAAAATACTTGCCCAGAACACAAGTGGTGCAATAAATCAGTTGAAACATACACTTCATGGCACTGGGTGGTTTTTAAAGTGACCCTTAACATAGCAGATAACTTTTTTTTATAAACTTAATGTAATTAATAATACTGATTTGGCCACATCCACATTTCTTTGAAGTCTAATGCTTCAGCACTGTTGCAATTACTTCTCCAGATGAGTTCTAGGGGCCTTGGCAATTGCTTGCTGTTGCTATTTTGATCCCATGCCCTAGGAGTATAAACTAAGTTATAGAAACTCCATCTGAGTCCATTTAATGAACTACATGAATCAGAGACCTGCAATAAAGCCCAATTAGAGATGAGTGCACAGAGAATATTCATCTCCTCAAACCCTTTTACAGCTTTCAGGATCTGCCTGGTCACTCATTGCTGAAGCAGGCACTTGGCCTTTCCTGCTAGTTCTCTTTCATTTGCTTGCCAGGATTATGGTCAGATTAAGATGTGATTGAACAGATCAGCTGGTGGGGACCCTGGGGAATGAGGGAGAGCCTCCAAATAACCCTTCTCACACAAGCTCACAGTCCACCGGGTCAGGTTTAATAACTAACTCAGAGGGAATTTCTACAGCAGTGCTTGCTCTTCCTCTGAGCAACACCAAAAAAACCCTCTGAGATTTTAGCATCCTTTTTACTAATGAACATGGTGTCTGGAGGCTCTGAGTTCACAGCTGACAGCATTACCCTGCACAGCACACCCATGAAAGGGCCCCGTGAACTCCCCTCACTGAAGACCTTCAGCCTTGTTTGCAGTATCTTATAGGATAAGAACCCCATGGTAATGAAGCACACATTATTCAAATGAGACATTTGAATAAGAAGTTTAAGAAGTGTGCATTGAGAGGGATGTGTGGCATCCTAGCCAAAACACTACTCGAAGTCAGATGATTTCAGGCTGTTTTCCAGGCTGCACCCCAGATAATGTATGGTGTCCAGAAGCCCATGTCCAAAGGGTGGAGGTGGGATTTGAATAGTTCGAATCATTAGATTTTTGAAATTATAAAAGTCTCTGTTCAGTTGTTGAAGCTGGATATGTCTCAGCTATGCACATTTCAGCCTTCACAATTCAGGATCCGCTTCAACACCCCCACAGAAGCACTCTAGTCTCAGCTGTGTTCAGACCACCTGCATGAGTGCTAAGGGAACCCAGAAACAAAGTGTTCCCCCCTTTTGCTTGATTTGATCAGCCTTCTCCAAACACAGCCATTGCAAATAAATAGAAAGAGAAGAGTCACAGCTTTCTCTGTTTCACCAAGCTGTATAGGCTTGTCTGGGGCTGGCAAAAGGGATTAGAGGACAAAACACTGAATGTCTTATGATGAGGCTCTTCTAAAATCCTTGGTATGGAATATCTGAGGTTGACCTGCACCAGAGGGAAAGTAATTATTTTCTAGTAGCAGCTGGAGTATTTACAGGAAGGTCTTGCATTGCAGGCACTGTTTATGAGCTTGAAATTAAATAGTTGCTGAATAAAAATGCAAAGTAATTCCTGAAGCAATCCCAGGCTTCAGGCCTTGCTCCAGAGACTGAAAGCTCTTCAACCACTAGGTTAGAATTATACACCCCTCGTTCAAACCAAGCTTTATTATCACATGAAGTCCAAAGTGAAACAGCTTTAGCAGGCAGAGCTAAGAACAGCTGCACCTTGAGAAACCCCAGTTTCCCAAAGAGTCTGTTCCTTCTCTGACATATTGCATTGGTAGAGGGATGGGAGTGACTCCCGACAGCCACACGAGGTACAGTGAGCAGCCCTCTCCTATGGATTTCCCCTAGCAGGACTCTGCTCAGGGTGAGAAAGCGACTGCACAATGCCTGTGGCAGCCCCGGGGCATTCACAGTTCAGCACTCGCTGCCGATGTCCCTGGGCAAAGGGGCTCCAGCTGTGCTGCCAGCTGCTGGTCCTGCCAAGGGCTCTGGGATGCTGCAGGCATCACCCCAGTGACCCAGCTGTGTCCTGTTCTAAACCTGGGAAAGACAAGCTGCAAAGACAGGCAGAAGCAAACTTTTCTGCAACCCTGCTGCTCTGGGCTAAGCTCATCTCTGATTTGGGTACCTGGCTTACACTGGTGCCAGGCTGGTGTAGTTCACTGGCACTATTTATTTTTTATTTTTAATAAGATCAAAACGAAATTGGGAGGGGAGAAATGGAAGAGTTCCCAAGAAATACAGACCTCTTCCCTCTCAGGACGAAGGATTTATGCTCTAGAGGCTTTCTCAGACTCTTCAGCATAAACTCCAGTACCTGACAAACTCCTGCCATGAAAGTTTAGAGTAAACAGAGGTGATTTGTGACATATTAAGTGTTGCTAATGAGCATCAGGTGTTTGCAGGGAAAAATGGCTCCTCATCTTAGATATGGTAATTATTTTAGCATTTAGATTGCTTGAGGGGAAAAGAGCTTGGAAGAGTTGATTGCTTTGAGAAATGCTCCGGTACCAAGTGGGTCTCTTTGAACATTGCTTTCATCTCCTCAGAAAACAAGCAGAGGTGACCTGCAGCTTGGGGTAATTAGGGGGACTTTGACATCATAGGTTGTCCTTGTAAACAGCGTTATAGCACAGCCTACAGTTAAAGAACCGTTTAAGAGAGATAAAATACAAAAGATTGAACAATCTGCACTGAAGAGAGGAGCTGTGAAAGAACCACCTTGAACATTTGCACTCAGTAATTCCACCCCAAGCAGAAGACCACTTGGTACACTTTTGGACTTGGCATTTTTAACTCCCCATTTCCATCAACATCATCAGCTCTCACAAGCTGAGTGTTTTACACTAAACAAAACTCCTGGAGGTACAGGCTCCATGAAAATCCCAGCTATGGCAGGAGGTAAGAGCCAGGAACCCGACTGCACTGTGGCAGCCTGTGCCAGTAAGCCAGGTCTAAGGCACGGATTAAAACTACTCAGGCCAAAAGGACAAAGCAGTCTGCAAGCCTAATACATCAGGCTGAGCAAACCTGGCAATTCCTGTAGTAGAGAACAAGTCTCTACTACAGTTTGCTCCTTTTTCTCAAAATTCTGAGAAGTGGCCTGAAAAAAACGACCCCTGCCTCAAACAGATCCCTCCATGCCCGAGTCACTGAAACACCACTGGCATGCCCCGTACCCTGCAGCACACTGAGCAGCAGAGGCAGCCCAGGTGACAAGCCAACATAGTCAAGCCTTCATCTACAGCTGTACTAAGATGTTCTTAATGGGCAGAAATATCAGTGTAATAAGCAATATTGCAGATTAACAACTTGAGATAGGTAGGGAGTTTCAGAAGGGAACTGATGTGGACACTGAGGGAGGAGCTGTACAGAGCATCACTGCCAGCACAGAAGGCAGACCCTATTCAAGCATTAGCTGTATTTCTCTCCTTCCTAGTAGCCCCTTCAAGATTTATATTACCAGTTTCACTGTCTCTGCTGCTGAAAAAATACCAAGCAGGATAACCACCAATTTGCCTTCTAGCTCTCAATCTGCCTTTGTCCAGCTCTTTATTGCTGCTTCTGCCACAGAGCCAAGTGACTGCCCAGCAGCATTTTCTCAGCCATTTGCATTTCTTAAAGCAAATAATGTTAAAATTCATAAACAGATATTTAGTCCAAGCAGGAACAATTCAGACGAAGTCTATTTCCGAAATCTGACAAGTGTGTGCACTAATGAGTAACATCCACACAACCCTGCAAAACGAGAGAAAAATGCAGCAGTGAGGAGAAAGCCCTATGTCAACTTCTGCTACGACAAATGTTTCTCTGTTCAGTCTCCTCACCCATAAAATCTGCTTAAAGACCAGAAAGGAGGAATGTAGATATAAGTGAAGGTGATAGCAGAACACACAAGGACTAGATAGAGCAAGAATTTCATCCTTGGGCAGGCAAGGCCGTAGGTGTAGGTGCACACAGCAGCTGCAGGGTGGTCACTGCTGTAGTTGGCACAGCAAGGGGATGAGGACAGGCAAAATGCCCCAGCAGCAGCACGGTGGCCCCAGCAGCTTGTACAGCACAGCCTGAGCTCCAGGCAGTGCCAGCTGCAGTGCAAGCAAGTGCTGAGCCTGGTGCCTGAGGGAGGGCTTCCATTTCCACACAACACCACAAGCACAGAGAACTCAGACAATGATCAGAAAAGGAAAAAAGTCAACAAAGAACTAAATTACTCACAGGAGAAGCTTTATTAGGAAACACCTAATTTAAAAATGGGCCCTATTTGCTTTTCCAAGATGTCTGAATTCAAGTTCACTTCATGTTGCAGTATTGGGATGATGTTACTGGTTTGCAGTCTCTGAGGATCATGGCTCAGCAGAACACATTCCTTTTGCTCTGCCCCTTGGTAAGATGAGGCAAAACTCAGAATTAACTGTCCCTGTTTATGTTCTCCCCACTGAACTTTGAGCTGCAGTACTGATGGTTCTTGAGTTCACGTTAAAAGGGAAGGAATGACTGAGATGAGGGGTGGGAAAGATCAAGTTCAGTCCTGGCCAACCTTGGATTGTCTGATCCTCACTGAGATCCAGAGTAACAAGACTCAAGAAACAATGTTCAGAGACAGCAAGGAGAGAAGCAGGTGGGTGCAAGATTGGGCGGGGACATCAGCCTCAGCTCACCCCAGTGCCCCATGTTCTGCTGCAGCCTGAGATACAGACACCCTCACACCAGTGCACCCTCCTGCAAATGGCATAACATCCCTTCAGAAAGTCACAGTCTGAGCACGTTCTTCCAAGTCCTGGCTGGCTGTCACAGGCCAAGCTGTCTCCTGAAATGGAAATGGGACCTGCAGAAGGGCTGGGGGCAGCTGACACAAGAGAAACAAGAGACAGGTCTGTGTTGTCCTCAGAGCCTGACCCAACCATCTTGTCCTAGAAACACCCCCAGCCATTACAGGAGAGTCCTACTCTTTTCACAGCTTTCTTCTTCACCCTGTTGCTTTACCACTGATTGGGCTGAAAGGCATACATCAAGCTTCTTCCCATTTTTCCTACAATGGAAACTATAGCCACATTTGAGTGTCCTCACACCTGTTTCAGCACTTCCCCTTCCACTGCTTTTCTGCTTGCCACAGCACTGGGGACAACACTGCATCTCTTCAGCAAGGCTGAAACAAGCCATCCCCCTTCAAAACATACCAGCATTGGCACGATTTCTGGTTTGCCCTCATTATATGTTGGGAGGACTGGGAAATAAGCTGTTTTGGTGCCAAAGAAATTGACACCAGCTCTGGTGAACTATAAAATATGTCATCTCTTCAAGTAAGCTGTTCTGCATACTTTGTATGCAGCTGTCCCACTCTGAAACCATTGTGGGCACTTCCAAAATACAGCTACACTGCAGGGCCAGCTGTGGTCAGCCAGCTGCTGAAGCGAAGCCAACAGCAGACAGCAGCAGGTGCACAGGTTAGAACTAAACAACCACCAGCAGACCCCATGGCAGCCCCAGGTGGCAGTGACATGAAATGCCAGGGCAAGAGAGGAAAAGGGACCTCAAGAGCTGGGCTGAAGCCTCAGAAAGCTCACAATCACCCCGGCAGGCAACAGCCACCCTGTTTACAAGGAGCTCAGGCTGCTTGAGAAGGGCATATTGGGATCCAGCCATCAGCTGAGACTGAGATGGGGAAGGGTAAAGCAGCCCTGTACTCTTGAAGACAATATTCAGGAAGAAGAGCCATTGGGAAAAGAAAGCTGACAGACCTGGAGGTGCAGAGGGATTCACGGGTGGCCTTTTGGGTCAGTGAACCCATTTTGTTCACTTTATGCTCATGAATTTGTGCCTCCCCCAGGCACTGCCAGCTCACCACCCAGCGCACCGCTGCTGCTGCTGCTACTGCCAAGCTCAGCTCTGCTGCAGGCAATGGTAAGCTGGACTAGTTTCCATGGAAATCAAGGAGAGAGAAGCCGGTTTCCACTAAAATCACATTAAAAATACAATTTTGTCCCAAGTGGATTATTTTGTTATCTTTTCTCTCATTCTTTTTTTCCCCACCATGCAGTGCAGATGAAGCAGAATTTATTTTAATGACTCCGATTTGTATAGCACAAGTTGCATCAGTAAGTCAAGCAGAAGCTACTATTTCCATTCAGATGGGATGTCTCAAAAAAAGGCAAGCCTGAACACTTACCAGTGTCATTTTCAGCAAAGAAATACTACCTTGTTCTGGTCTGATTTTAGTGGCTGGTCAGTCACTGGTGAGATTTAAGCAGCATTTCTCAAACAGATGCAGATCAGTCAAAAAAGCAAAAGGTTGCTCACTTCCCTCTTGTCCCCAGGAGTCCCTGTTCCAGTGGCTCCTGTGCAACATGCCACAGCAAAGAAAGATTTTATAACACAGCTCTGGACTGTATCACAGCTGTTTGCAAAACACCTTACAGAAACAAAGCCCTAGAAATGGGGATGGCTGCTGCCTTGCACCCCAGCTGGGAGAGTGATGGAAGGACAGCGTCTCCTGTCCACACATGGGCACAGAGTTCTCCACTGGAGAAGCAGAGCCAGAAGCCCAGCATGCTGCAAATATCCTGTTTATTTTCACAGGGCACTGTACTGCTGATTTTTTGCTACTATAGCAGCAAAACAAACACACTGAAAACAAGTTCTGTTTCAGGTAGATGTAAATATCTAATTTCAATATTTGAAGTTCTCCAGGGCTTCTCTGGTTCTGTATAAATTTCTCACAAGTCATGATGAAGGAATGAATCTTAGGCCTCCTAAAAGGGAGGGACACGGGAGCTCTTCAGCTCCTGTCTGAACACTCAGCAAGCAGTAGAGACCAAAAGAGAAAGGATGCAGGGAGCATGTTAGGATGCTTGCCCAAAGGAAGAGCAGCAATCAGGTTTCCAGATGCTTCTGAGCTTAGAATGTGCTTCTAAAATGCTGAAGAAGTCCAGTTAGAGGGCTAGAGATACCCCCTTGCACACACCCTGCAGCACAACAGCAGAGGGTCTTGAGAATTAAGAGACATTCCCATACAGTCTCTGTATCTTCCCTTTTAACAAACTGAAGAAAAAGATAGTCCCTTAGCACCTGGATTTGTTACTGAATGTAGTCTGGAGAATACCTCTGTTTTTAAGAAAATAATCTGCTTTGTGAGTTCACAAATAAAGTATTTGAGTATTTAAAAAAATCCCAACAAACAAACAAGCAACAAATCCAAACAACACTTGATTATCCTTTTTAGATAAAGCATCTTCTGAATTTGACCCAGCTGTATGACTGCTCTGGACATGGTGTTTCTATGTTTTCAGCCTTCAGCAGAGAAATTACTCCCCTATAATTTTTCCCACACTAGTTTCTAGTCACTTTTGAGGCATCTGTTTCTACTCCAAACTCTTCTCTACCTTATGTATGTGTCAGACCACTGCATGTCTGATCCTGTCCTCCTCAGAGGATAACCCATCCCTCACGTATTTCTCCTTCCCTCCCAACCCCCTCAGTCTGGCTCTTCAGAAGATTAGAACCCTATCATTTTCCTAGGCTGGACTAATAAAACCTTCCCAGCCACTGGAGCCCAAGAAGCTCCTGGTTTCTAGGGCCCTTTGGGGTCATCACTCAGGGTGTGCATGGCAGGGCTCCAAGGACACAGCCCAACGGTGTCCTGCTGCAAGAGCAGCACTAAGAGAGAAAGCCCCAACTCTTCACCTTTTTATTGAGTTCCCACAGCACTCAAAACATCAGGCAACATGGATAAGCATTGGTTTCCCCCCACACCAGCTGACTTGCAGCACACCTTCACCCTCCTTCCCTAGACAGAAGCTCTGGCACAGCTGCTTTCTGTAGAGGCAGACCCAGCTGATCCTAGCTGGAAAAAGCCTCTCCCAGGTGAACTGGCAGGCTGTTAATCCTTGGTTTTAAACTCAAAGTCTCCAAATTGATGCTGCTGGCTGGGCTTTTTCTCTCTTTCTTTTCTTTCTTTCTTTTCTTTTGTTTTAAATAAGTTGAGGTTAGAAAAGCTTACCAGCCTCCTTGGGGAGTCACAGCATTTGAAGCTCAGCAATCCACAGGCTGGGAGACATCTGTGGGTGGTGATACTTCTTTGCCCCCAAGCCAGAAGCAGAAGAAAGGTCTTTGGGAGGCTTATGTAAAAAGTAAGCAGGCTGCTAGCTTAAGGAAAATATCAAAGCAGGAGTACCAGGAAGAAATAATTCCCCACAACCCCAGCTATTTCTTTCAGCACGTAACTCAGCCCATTAATTGCCAGGAATGATACTTGTCTCCCTATCCAGCTGAGAAGGACTTTTTCAGTCCTTTTCAACTGGAACACCATTGTTTCCTAGAAGCATCTCTGCCAGCTCCAGCAGTATCCCTCCTGAGGCAGGCCATGAACCCATGCAGAGAACTGGGGTATGTGTATGCAGGGAACAAACCCAGTGAGAGACAGAGGAAGGGACTGGCAAGAAAGGACACTCTTTTCCAGCAGAGGAAGCAAAGGAGAATAAGAGCAGGCTGAAATGCTTACTTCAAAATGGATTTTATTCCAGGCATTAAACAGATTCTGGCACATGCTTTTTTGAAGAAAAAGGAAAACTAAACTGGGTTCCACATAAATTACATCTGGCAAAGTGCAACTTACAAGTGAGTGGGAAAAATAAACCTTTTGAAATCGATTTCTGTACAACAGTAGATTCAGCTCCTCTTAAATAAACCCCCATTGGTTCACAGCACAGGAAATTACATTGGATGCTCTGATACAATAACAGCTTTCTTTAAAGGTATTACCAATGGAAATGCTCTGTCTTGACAGTCTAGGGGGGTAGACTCTTAAGTAAACAGGAAAACAGGAGAGAGCAGCTTCTTGTTCTGACTGTTAAAAATAGTTTGCTTGAAAAAATCCTAGGAGACACCTGTTACAAAACATGGCACTGCACGGACCTTGGGAAGGAAAGCAGGGATAACATTGTTCTTCCTTCCCTTCAATGCAAGGGAAATGGAGACTATGCTAATAATGAGCTTGAACAAGGCTTTGTTTATTCCGAGAAGCTCAGTTTGCCCATACTTGATAGCAGCCTTTTGTAATGTACCTCCTTTGCAGCAACTGCTAAAATACATTGGAAACCAATGGCTTCCAAAAGGTGATGTGTGGGGAGATCTGTGTTGAGCTAAAGCAATGCTTTAGCTGACAGAAGAGTGAGCAGTTGGAGGTGACTTCAGGAGAACAAAAACCAGGCAGAATTAAAAAAAATTAAACTCCAAACTCCACAAGCAACTTGAGTTATTGGCATCTAGCATATGTCCACCTTTGCCCATTTCCTGGCCCGGGCCAGGGCACCTGAAGAAGGAGAGTGTCCAATCTTCAGCTGCCCCAGCTTACAGCCCAAGAAGGGTGCCAGTTCACACTGTGCCAGGAGAGCAGTAGGAAGAGAGGCACAAATCAACACAGCTAGTCCAGGTCTGTCTGCTCCAGGAGCAGTCAGCAGCCTCCAGCACTGGAGCCAAGCACGCAGGCAAGGGCAGCAGTCATCGTGCTGACAGGAACCCTTTGAACCAGGGCTGGCCCACAGCTTGGAGACTGTATTTAAGCAGAGCTTCTGTGGTCTGCAGCAGTCAGAAGCATTGTTTGTAGAGGGGCTGGGTCCTGGTCCCAGAGTGGGTATGAAGAGGGAACTGCAAGAAAGCTGCACACACAGAGTGGGAGCAGGGAGGAAGGAGGCAGTACCTGGTAGGGGAGTGAACATGCTGTTAACTGCAGCCCAGAAGCTCCTGGAGAGTGAAATGGGGGGGAGGTCAGATGGTCCACTTAGGCTGTGTTTTGATGAAAATATGTAATCCTTTCACACTTCATTGCATATGGAGCTTACAAACAGTACCTGCTCAGTGGCCCTTCATCTGTCTTTGCATCAACGTTTTTCAAGCCAGGAATGTAAGAACTTGACTGTTCCTGTCTCCTACTGCATAATGATGCTATTCTGGAAGGACCATCCCCTGTATGTTCTTGTTTAAAAATGCAGTAGCTAATAGGATGGCATCTCTCCCCTCAGTGGGTCTGTCTGACCCACTCTCTTTCCATTCCTAGGCTATTTTCCTTCCTTCTCTGCCCTCTCCTGACCTCAGTGATTCCGGCCCAAAGCATGTCTGTACAGGGAAAGAAAAATCACTGCAGAGTCAGTACCCTCATTTCCACACAGAAGAGCAACTGCACCATTCTGTAAGGATCAAAAGAACTCCCTTGTGAGTTTTCACAGTGCAGGCAAGTCATTCTTCTGGCTAGTCAGTGCTGAGGTGGGGATCTGATGTCAAAGTGAAGGGGGAGACAGGAAAAGAGCTCCTGCCACATGATGGATTTAATTTTTTTAAACCAAGAACAAAAAAACATTGTCCAGTTTTCACACTAAGCACATGCAATGTATGAAGAACATTATCTGTTCTTTTGTCAACTGTTTGGGCTAATACCAAGCTAAGAGAAAGAATTAAAAAGAGCTACAAACATGATCAAAAGCAAACAGCTTTTGGAATCCAAATGAACAACCTGTTTCTTCTACACCAGATCAGAAAGGATCCAGGCAAGCAATTGCCTAATGAGGGTGGTCCCACCACCTGGTTCCCCTGTCAGTTTCTTGGAAAGGAGGGTTGGTTTACAAAATCTATCCCAAGAGGAAAATTTAAAAGATAAAGTTAGGAGAAGTTAAGGTTGTGGGGACTTTATTTATTTGAATAGGTAAGTGTCCCTTGGCAGGCTTGAAAACCCACATGCAGCTAGAGCTGGCTGGTAACTGGGGGCAGGGCTGGGATGCTAGCTAGAGACACCAGTGTCTTTGGTTTTTCCAGAACACAGAGAGGTCTCTCAGGGCAGGCCTGCACTGTGGCAGCATTAGTGTAGGGGCACTTTCAGCTTCAGCAGCTAAGCTCTCCCCAGGGTGCTCACCGGGAAGAGAGAGGGGTGTCAGAAGTAGAGCAGCCCCAGCCTTTTTGCCTTGTCTTTCTCAAAGAGAGGTAGAAAAGCAACGAGACAGAGGGAGTGGGTGATTTGTCATGGCAGGCTGTGTTCACAGGGGCTATGCAGAGCTGGAGAGACAAGCATGAGGACTGTGGCCCTGCCAGCAAGAAGTCTGTGACCTAGGGGCTGACCCCTGTGTCTCTCACAGTGAGGATCTGGGTGGGCTCCTGCCTCCTGAGGCATGTGCAGCACCTCTGGCTGTGTGAGCTGCCCACGCAGCTCTGTGCACCTCCTTCAGTGTGGGCTGCACTGGGCAGTGGCTGCTATCACCAGGAGGAGCAGCCAGAGAACAGTCCCAGCTTCCCTAACATCCCAGTGTTGGCACCAGTCTCTGACTGGCTCCACCAGAACATGGTACCCTGAACCTGCAGGCCTGGCTCTCTCTTGGAGGCAGGGCTGGTCTTCCACACATAAAAAAAGCTGGAAGGAAGAATTCAACAGGGAATAGTCCCTGAAACAATCCCTGGTTAGGCTGCTAAAACAGATTGTCCCTTTTCAATCTCTCTTGTCAGCATTGCCCAACCTCAGCACATTTGGTTGCAGGGCAGCTACTGTGGGCAGAGGAAGGAACGGGCCCACCAAAAAAGAAGTGACAGACCTGCCCCCAGGATCTGCTAGCTCCTTCCCAGCTTCTCCACTGATCATGATGACTCTTCTGGCCAGTCCTCACCGAGAGACATATGCACAAATGATGCACGATGTTAGAGCAAAAAGCCAGGGAAGACAAAGAGCTTCCAATGTTTGTACAGACATGGCCTAAGCTGCTGGACTGAAGGTCATGGACTGTGGATGCACAGAAAAGAAAGGATGGGGAGAGCTGCAAGGTACTTCTCATCACTCCAAGTCTTGGGCTGGGTCCTCCTCCATCCCTAGGTGCAGCTGTGCACAGGCATCAGCTACAATGCAGAACTTAAAACAATAGATAGGAAGATTTCAACAACTGTCCTGATCCCTCTCATCCCCAGCTTCTTCTCTGAAAAGCTCAAAAACATCAAGTGCTCAGCTGAAATGGTGGCTTACTGATGGGCACAATGAAAACATTTAGGGTCAGACATACA
This sequence comes from Rhipidura dahli, assembly GCA_013399225.1. Lineage (NCBI taxonomy): Eukaryota > Metazoa > Chordata > Aves > Passeriformes > Rhipiduridae > Rhipidura > Rhipidura dahli. The sequence goes on along the minus strand of VXAC01002937.1, from coordinate 772,405 downwards.
AAACCATTCCTCCCTTCCTCATCCCCCTCTGTTCCCAAAGTCTCATGCACAAAGAAGCAAGGAGATCTCTGTGCTACCATCATGTTGCTTGTAGCAGCTCCCACTGTTGGCCAGGTACACCTGCTTGACAGGGGCTGGTCACCACTCTTCCAGTTTGGTTTTCCAAGCAGAGACCGCTGACAAAGTGCTGAATGAAACTGCCTTTCATCTTCCACTTCTGTGAGAAGACACAGAAAAAACATGATGTTACTTCCATTCCCCTAGAGAACTGTGACTTCAAGTTGAGGGTAATCTCAAGTAAATTCCAACAACTGGGGAGAATGAAAATCTGGGTATGGGCAGCACCCCTAAATCACTGGTTTCCTGTGCTAATGATACCTGCAGTTGGGTAGGGTTAGGGTTTAGCTGAGTTACAGGGCTGCATGTTCACAAGCATCTAGAAAGCAAACAGCACTAATGGTCACAGCACCATGCCTTGTCTGAATTTCAAGAAGTGTTTGAACAATGCTCTCAGGCACATGATGTGCCTCTTGGGGTGTTGTGTGAAGGGCCACGAACTGGACTCAATGATCTGGACAGGTCTCTTCCATTCAGCATGTTCTAAGATTGTGTGATTCTAGCAACACAAAAATGAGCAAGAAATGGCACTTTCAAAGCATATTATAGTCACAGTTTCCTTGCCATTCTCTGTCCTGGGCCCCCAGATACCTGCCAAAACTTGAAACCCTCCTCTGGTTGCTTTCCAATCCATGGAGTGCAAAGCACTGAAAGGTCTCCCAATACAGAAAGCAACCTGTCCACAGAAAGCAAAAAATCACACTTCCTACTGTTTGACTGGGTCTTTCTCTTCCACTGTCCCCTCATCTCCTCCTTCATCACATTCAAAAGGTCCCATATACAATCCTTTCCTGAAGGTCCACTTAGGTTGTGCTGCTTACCAGGAAACAAAAATACATCCTAACCTTGAACTGAAAATTCTTCTGGGAAAGGGCTGTACCTTCCATCCCTGCTGGAAAAAAAACCTGGGAACACTGTGGCTGATAATGAAGAGAAAAAGTAGAAATGAGTCTGTGGATTTGGGATCTCCCACGAGGTCCTGCCATTCATCTCAAGCAGGGCACAGCTGAGCTCAACAGGCTGAGAAGATTGAGGGGTCCAGGCTCCAGGGGTTTTCCCTTCATTCTTTTCAGTCACACAGATGACCCAGTTAAAATCGTGGTCTGGGTGCTCAGTCAGTAAACAGCTTAGGAATATTATGAGGATGTTTTGGCTAACCCATGAGGCTGATGAAGAAAAAGGAACAGTTTGACAACCCTGACGGACCTCAAGGGTATTGCAGAAAAAATATGCAAAGGGAATTTTAAAAATTCCTGGAATATCTGGACAATGTCAAAACCTACAAGCATTTTAATTCTTGGGTAGCACAGAAAAAAACACTGCCACATGCTGTGTGGTTTAAGATACTCAGTTATGTTTACATATTGCTGGCAGCTGTTATGTTTCTTGGAGGGCAGGGCAGTTGCAAAGCCCAGAGTAATCTGTTGCTCCTGTATCACATATTTCTTCAAATCTAAATACCAGAGGCAGCATCAAATTGCAGTACTGCTAGCCCTGTTTGGCAGGATACCAAATAGCCCTCTCTAAAGGAGAGCTGTTTGTGCAGCAGGAAGAAGCTGATTTTAACAGAGAAGGGGACAGAGGGATGCAGGGATGATGGACAGGGAGATACAATGCAGACTCTGCACTACAATGCCCTCACCAGCTGCTGCAACCCACTGCCTACACAGGTCCCAGAGCCATCTGGCTTCCATCTGGCAGAAGCCTCCCTACAAAGAGCTGAGGAAGAGTTAATAGCATAAAGCAGCAGCTGTAATGACAGAGTGCATGGAGGGGGCCTTCTCCCCTGGCAAGCTGTGCTCTGTGCAAGACTGGTTCCATTGCTGCATGACAGCCTCCCCACCAGTGTCTCCAGTGTCACAGACACCCCAGTGAGGAGCCTTTTGGCCTTCTCCAAAGCCCACCTTCCTCCTTGCCCTCCACTTTCCCACTACCTCTCTGCATTTGTGAATTCCCAGTGTCCACATTCCCCTGGGCATGTGCTAGAGGAAGCCTGCCAGCTGCCTCTCCCACACACCCCACAGCTCACCAAAGACCCTGCTGGAAAAGATGCTGTTATGAGATTTGAGATGGAGGACAAGGCAATTACCAAGAGACACTGGTTTTCTTCTTCCCCCTCGCTGTTCAGGAGAAAACTAGCACCACTGGAGGCTTGCTCATGTTATTCTTTCAGATGAGAGACCTGCTACTGTGGCACCTGTACATGCTGAGCAGGTACCCACTGTGATGACTGTGGTGAGTCTGCAGCAACAGGCACAGCTGCAGACAGAATCTCCTGCTGCTAACAGAATCAATCAGCTTCTCAGCGAGTCACACTACTGGAAAACCCAGCACGTCACGTGCAGACACAGGGAGTCCTCTCTTCTCCTACACCCAGACATTATCACATGGCCTGTACTTGCAAGGAGAGTTATTGGAAGATACAGGCATTGCACAATCTGAAAAATTTTGGCTTGAAAATCCTTTCTTGTGCAGATGGATATAATACAGTTTACTGGTCAGAGTAGGTTTGGAGTGAAGATGGAACAAGGAAAAAAAAGAATCCATATTTTTTTTGAAATATTGTGTCTTGATCCTCTTTCCCAGTGCCAACCCAAAATTTCCCCCACTTTTTTGGAAATATCTCTCTCCCTCTTTTTTATCTGTAATTTCAAAATACTTTTAGGTGGCTGGATAGAAGCACTCCATATGCAATTACTAAGAGAAAAATCAGAAGAAGCCAGTACTCTTCTATTCAATATATACATGAGCTGAAATTGTCTACACTAGTCTAGTTTTTCAGCATAATCAAAAATTTTCTTTTAACCCCCAGTTATCCAGGAAGTTCAGGGTTTCTCTCCAAACCCTAACTATGGAACAGTGGATTGGCCAATCTCAAGAGACATAGCAGAGAAAGGCAAATTTTGTTCATGAGCACTGAGATGCTTCAAACAGAAATGTATAGAGAGCTGATAACTGGAGTAGCCAAGGATGTTGTAAGTTGTAATTGTGTGTTATTTGCAGAGCCATGGGCAGCCTGAAGCTGGTCTTGAACACTAAATTTTAAGTATATGAGCAGAGACAAAGGATGGAAAAGCTCACAACAGCATCCACAGCAAGTAGTCTTCCTTTGAGCACTTAAATTTGTAGAACTGTACCACAACTGAGAGAAACTCTTGTCTCCTGAAAACTATTTTCAAGGTATGGCATATTGCCAGTATTGTGTTACCTACTTATTATCATGAAGGTGCTGAGTCAGTTGCTTTCAAAATACACAGGCTTTCACTTCTTTTCTTTTTGGATACTCTATATAAAGTTGCATTCATCTTCAGGTAATATACACTGACAAGTGAAGTGGGGGAAAATTCCCAGTGGCATACAAAGGGACACAGGATTTCAAACACTGTCTGTCTCACACGAAAACTCAGTGTCCTCATTTTCACACTGAGGTCACATTCCTTCAGAACATTTTAATGAAATATAGCTGTTAAATAGGATTTCTCAGCATTTCTTGTTCTGTTGGGAAATACCGTGCCAATGTTTCTCATTTTCATTCTCTTGTTTCAGTGTCTGACTCTCACTTTGCCTTCTATTTGTCCTCTCTATAATACAAATTAAAACACCACTCCTTACTGTCAGTGAGAGCCAAAAAACAAAGCTGAAGGCAATAATTTATTGTGCACTCAACTAAAAATGCTATTCTCCAAATAACATTATGGATAACATCCATCTGGTTTGAAATCTAGTTCTGATTATGCAGAATAGCTTTTGGCTGGTCTTCTGCTAGCAGTGCCAGCTGTTGCAGTTGAATGATCAACAGGATCATGTTGCCAAATAGATTTCATTTCTGGTTTCTTTCAACCCAAGGGAGTCTGACAGCACTAAAAATCATCTAAAGTGTGACTACTGTCTCATATCATCATGCCTGCAAAATTCTAGACTTATTTTGAGGTAACACTCTAGACAAAATTCATAATAGTCTAAAGCCTCTGCTAGAGTATTATGTGTATGTTAGATGGACTGTTGTTAGCATCAAAATTAGCAACAAAATTATCTGTCCTTGGGACATGCTTAATGCAGAACAGCTGTGTGCATGGGCACAGCTTCAGTATGTTTGAAAGCAGAAACCAACTTTAGGAGCTGTGTGGTGCTGCCATAATTATCTAACCCCAAGACACTAAAAATCAAATCTATCACATGTACTATCTTTTGTCAGAAATGTTGCCTTTTCATGACTCAGGCACAGACATGAAATCTGGATCCAGGAAAACCCAAACATCTTTCAGCACAGATCTGTGATGACAGTGACAGGAAAGATGTTCAAAGATGGACTTTTATTATGCTGCCATCTCCTCTTAGGATGTTGTACATGTGATGTGTGTGATGCATGTTGGCCAGGCTCACCATCCTCCACTCAGACCACATACTCAGAGCTCTTGCTTGTCATCTCCAGCTCTCCAGAGTAGCTCAGCTCCCCTCCCTCCACCCTCCACTCAGCTCCTCTGATTTTCTGAGAAGCCCAGTTGAACCGAGAAGTGGATACACTCATGCACAGTTTGGAAGCACTTCTCTCCCCCAGCACTTGCACTTTGGGCTGTGAGTATCCATGGGGAGACAGACAAGTTGTAGGACAACTGAGAGAATTTGTTCCCTTCAGCTTTGCTCTTTCTTGGAAATCAACTTGTCAAATATCGGGAGGAGAGAGAATGGAATAGTTTACACGACGACTGACTTCCAGCTAATGAAAATCCAATGTCAGTGTTAACAACAATTACTGTTGTGTTTATGGAAGGAAAGAACCATAACAACATTCCCCAGAAACACAACAAACTTGAGCATTGCAAGTAGAATTGGCTTTACGAGTAGAAATCTGAAATGGGAGTTTGGGACTACAAAAAAGACCCCCAACACTTCAGAGCATTTCAACCCAAATTACATTAAAAATTCAAATGCATTTCTCCCACTTCACCCCACCTTATCCCTTCAGCAGCAAGGCAGTTTGGAACAGCAGCTGCAATTCAAATCAGTCTCTAATTATTTGAAATGCTTCAACAAAATCCTTGCTTGGAGTCTGTTGGTTAAATCATCTGCTAGGTCAAGTCCTTAATGTAAGTGCAGTTTGCTCACATAAGGTAATGGAAAACAACAGCTCACACCCTTAAGTGTATGTCTGCATAATGAGCCTGTACACAATCAACACAGCAAGGCTCAATAAATCCTATTCCAGCAGCAGAATAATTCTGCTTGTATTACTGTGGATTAATCCCTCTTCTGGCTTCTGATACAGCTTGGACTCCACCCTCCTTGAGGGACCCTTGTCCTTCCATGACAGGGGAAGCAGGGAAAGACAGCTGATTTTGGCAGCTGCTAGAGTCCTCTCTGCTGCCAGGGAGGAAAATACTGCAAGGCACATAAGGAGAAGCTAAGTGACCTAATTACACAGCAAGGGGGTGAGTGACTGCCAACAAGAAAAAGGAGCAGGCAAGCACAGCCCAGCTGGGATACCCTTGCAGACTAATCCAAACTCAGAGTTTTCCCAGTGTATTCATGGTGACAACTCTTCAAGGCATTTCTGCATTAAGCAACCCTCCAGAGGAAAGTCTGTACAGGTTTTCCATAAATGGGCAGGACTGGATTTCAGTGCTTTCTTTCAGGAAGGACTAATTTCAAGGATCATATAGCATTAAAAAGTACTAACAAAAGAAAATGCTGCTGAGAACTGGTTAAAGCTGAGCCATCTTCTACCTTTGGGCTGTCAAAACAGACATGTCAGAAAGTACAGAGTCAACACAGCCTTAGATGACAGAAATTTTGTTTTCTCTTGGTGTAGAAAGAAGCACGGGAACTAGGAATGAAACAAGTCCAATCTGCTGTCTGCCAGTGTTGTGTTGTTCCCCTCTGTGCTTTGCCCAGTTCTGATAAAAAAGCACATCACATCTCTGTTGAGGGCACCCCAACCATTGCAGAGGCCATCCCTTACCTGTGCTGTAAGGCAAAATGATTGATTTGTCCTGACAGATCAGGGATGCACATCTTGGAAACAGCATAAGTCCAAGAGCTGCATTTTGTTGGGAACATTGCTGCTGTGTATTTTGCCTCTAGGGAGCAGTTCAGGTGGCACATATGGTGCTTTATGTCAGTCAGTATTTCTTAACTGAGTTGCATGCCCTCAGTTTTAAAGGTCTGCTCACATGTCCAAAGACAGCACAAAGAACACAGCTCTCTCACTTCTAAGTAAAAAACCAAATGACAGCACACACCACCCTTCCCTTAGGTATCTCAAAGCAGCTGCCTTACCTACCTCTCTTTGGTGCTGTGCTGCATCCCTGCACCAATCTGGCTGCACATAAACTTATCCAAGAAGCAAGGTCGGGCTGCTACTGAGCTGGAGCCAACCCCGCTGCCAGGGGCCCAGGCAGAGCAGACACCCACATACTGCACTTCCTGCCTGGTCACACTCTCTCTCATCCATCCAAGCTTATGAAACACACCAGAGAGGGAGATGCAGAAGATGGAAAGGACTTTTATGTGCTTTGATAGCGCTGGTTTGCCCCTGCTGGCTGCACTGATTTAGGTGCACTCATAGGTGGCAATGAAGGCATGAGAAACAGGTGCCCAGTTACCTACCTGTCTGCTGTCTTTCTGATTGCAAGCTTCCAGTGTGATCTGAGAGCCACTAGAGAAGGAGGTAATGGAAAGACACTTGTCCTGCTGTCTAATCAAAGGGTCACTGAATATCCACTCCTTTGGAATAAGAAAAAAAAAGGTCCCATTAGGATCCCAAACAGTGATCAGATGAGGGAGAGAAAGCTTTTTCTATCAGATATTTTAAAAACCTCTATCTTTGGTTCTCTTCCTACCAAAGGCTCCCTGGGAAGACTAGCATACCAGCTGTCACCTGAACAGAAGTTTATGCTCAGGCTTGGTGCATCGTGACCATTTCAAAGCCTGCAGCTGGCTCCCCTCACTATCTGTGTCTGATTAACCCTGGATCCCATGGAACTTTCTGCTCTGCAGCTTTACAGATTCAGGCCTACAAAGCAAGGAGAATCCTGAGCCCTGACATACATGATGTTCAACTGCTTCTGCATTTTTTTACCTAGCAGACATGTTCTGTAACAGGTATCTGGGACCTATAGATTGTCAAGCAAAGCAAAACACATGCAAGCATATCCAAATATCACCAGTGCACAAAAGGGACAAGCCAATTCATTTTTTCCTTCCTCTGACTAGATGGATATCTGATCCAATCAACTATTATTACTCTACTTTCCCCATGGAAGAAACACAAAATGCAGTAGGCTTCAGAGATTTCAAATGGTAATGACACAGAGCAATGAGTCAGGTTAAATGGCACACTGAATGCTGGCTGCAAACTAGTTTCCAACAGTTAACAGATGTGAATATGTATTTTCTGGCATCAAATATCCTACTGTGACCCTTAACTTTCTCAAGCTGCTTCCCTGCTGCTTTCAGTCACCAAAGAAGAGTCTGAGTGCAGATCTTCAGCTTGTATAAACCATCACAGCTCCACTGCAGTTAGAACTACACCACATTACTGCCACTGGGGTCAGCTATTCAGACTCTGTTTGTGCTTTACACGGAAACACATGTGCAAAACAGCACAATTCAAGTAATCTGCAGCTACAGCTGAGCTGGCAGAGGAAGGAATGTTTCTGGTCCCAGAAAAATCTCTTACCCACATGCCAGGGTACTAGCCAAGCACAGCCCCAAAATGATTCTCAGTGAGTGTCACTCCCTGAGTATTTAAGCACTACCTGTTGTCTCTGAGTGATGAAAACCTTCACATTCTACGCCTGACTGCTGAGTCTGTTGAGCCAAGAGAGCTCTCAGAGATGGGCACACCTTTTCTTCTGCTTACTATTAAAATCATTACAGGGTCAAATTCTTCCTTCCTTCACCTCCATAAACCCCCCCCCAAGGCCAGAGATGCCTCTTCATTCAGGTTATAAAAGGGTAGGAGCAGGAGCAAAGCACCGAATGGAAGCCTGCCTTACCTGAGTAACAGGTGGATTGTTCACGGTCCCTTTACAGTTTCCCATGCCAGCCAACACATTCCCTGTGGTATCCTGTGCCTGAGACTCCAGACAGTTTCCTCCTTGTCTAATTATTCCTGGAATCAACTCTTTTTCAGGAATCCTTGAAGTAAAATGACAGTTACATGGTACTTCATACACAGAAATGTCCGAAATACTTTCACATTTATAAGGGCGTAATTGGCCCCTGACTGAAACACAGGCCCCTGTATTTGACAGAAAATAAACAGTATCATGCTATCCACTGGAAACATCTGGAGGAGGCAAAAATGAAGTGAGAACTTGGTCAGAGGACTGGTACTTTTTTGTTTCAGAAGGCATATCAGGATCTTTGCGGGTACCCTAAGCAGTTTAATATGATGACTCTGAAATTCTGAAAGAGGCTGTTTCCAGCAAAAAGCCATATCCACACTTGATTTATTCTGCTTCTTCCTCCCGCTTTTTCAGTCTTCTCCCCAGCTAACATATTCATTGTCTTGTTGGTAGGACTGCAGGAAAGACCTGTCAAGGCCAGACTACAGCTGGATGTTTTAGCCTCCACTCATGCTGGCCACAGACTGAGGAGTAAAGATGTGTTGCCAGGGTGTGCTGGTTTGCATATGCCAACAACACAGCTCTACCCAGGCCACCTCCCTGCTGAGCACGGACACAACACTGCTGTGTCCTGACCCACAAGGACAGCTGGTGCTGGCATTCATTAGAGCCTTATCTGAACCATCCAAACATCTGAGGCTGCCCAGTTCTGCCTGGCTCAACTACCCCCAGGCAGAACATCCAACAAGCAGAGACCAAGTCAAAACTGGGAGGGGTGTAGTGCTCTGGCACTTGTCTACACCCCACACCTCTGAAAACACCACTGTTGCACATCTCCAAGGGACAGCTGTGTGGGGCAGAACAGAAGGCAGACCTTTTGCAGAGCTGTGATAATACAAGCCAGGAAAACACAGGGGGTTTCTCACCAAAAAGAAGAACAGAGAAAACCCTTTTCCAAGTGTAAGTCTCTCTTTTGCCCACTGCTGTCGAGGCTCATCTCAGTATGACCCACCTCCCAAATCTTTCAGAGATTTCTACAAGCAAAGAACTGACTCACTTGAGCTCGGGGTAGACATTCTCCAGATACCACTGGAAGGATTTACAGTTCAGTTTGCGTCGCAGCTCCACTCGCTCTGCAACACTGGAAACACAAGCAGTTTGTTGAGAATAAGGCAGTGAACAGCAGGGAGTGGAACAAGGAAGATTTGGCCAGGAGGTTTGAGGGAAATTAGGTGACCTTTTGCCATTACTCATTCTCCCACATAATTGTTGCTGGGTTCAGAGCACTAGCAGTGACCTGAGGTGAAGAGGAGGAGAGAGGCAAGTGGCAGGAAATAGAAATGGAAGACAAAACACTTTCAGAGAGATGTTCTTGCACTTCCTTTGGCTCAGAGAGATGGAAGGGCCCAGGCCCTACCTTGTTAAAAAAGAGATTGCAGTAAAACTGCTGTAAGATCAGGAAAGTGTTTCTGCCTCCAGGAGCTCCTGTAGAGGCGTACCATGAAACCTGCACAACAGTCAGCTGCTGAAAAGGCCTAGAAAGCGTTTGTGCTCAGGTACATACAGATGATTCATCTGTGTGTGCTAAAGCATGTCTCTAGCTCATGGTGATGCCTTAGGTTTTAACTTTCATATTTTTCAGATCCTGTACTGTTTAGTATGTAACTCTGAAACTTCATACAGCCTGTTAGCTACTGTTTTCTCATTCTGGTTAAAGATAACAAACCCTCTCTAGGTTTGCACTCCAAGGACACCTTGTTGTCACAAGGCCCAAAATATGTAAACTAAAGCCTCTGAACAGGGGGCAAACTTGGGGTAATTACTTCATTGCCTGAAATTGTAATTGGAGAATTAACCCTGATATGTAAATGGACCAAACTTATAAGTGTGAAGAACTCATGGCCCAGGGTCCATCTTGGGTGTAGCCTCTTGACTGCCCAAGGTGTACCTTTGAAGGTCCTTCAAAAAATACCTGCTTTTATTCTCTTAATCTTGTCTAGCCTCTGTTTTCGGGTTGCCACCTGATGTTTCAGGATGCCATCAAGGCATCAATGGCAGCAGCTCTAGGCTTAGGTTGGAGAACTCAGACCTGAAGAACTTAATTATTATTCTTAAGCAGTTTGGGGTAAGGGTGGGAGTATAAGGGGAGATTAAGTCAACACGTCAGTAGCTGTCTGCTGTGGCAGTCCTCCCATTGCTGATTTGTCTGGCTTTAGCTGGCTGAAGAAGAGGATTTCCCTCTAGCAGTCCTACTGAGCAGAGAAATCAGGAATTCTTATCTTTAAGCTATAACACTTCATTTGTGTGTTGGGAAGGAATTTCAACTGTACCCATGTACCTCTCCATCCTCAGCTCACAGAGGCCACTGTACATGTAACATGAGGCCATATACCTCAGGGGAATGTTCTTAGATTTTATATCCACATCAAAATTGTGGGGAAGGAGGGTCCATTTTAGGCCCAGTTGTCAGTGATGGTGTCAAAGGCATTTGCACCCTATTATCTGGATTTAATGCAGGTTCACAGAGCTGTTACTACAGGAAATTGCTTGAATCAAAGCCTTATGCTGTGCTCCAGCTTTTATTCAGCCAATGCTGCCAGTAAAGTCACTAGGAAGTCTTTGTGAACAAGAACTGCAGATTCTGCTGCTAAAACACATGAGCAATATATCCATATACAATATGCAAGAGTCTGGTTTCCTTCACAAGCAACAGGGTTACTTGCTAATTGGTCCCAGCCCAGCTGCTGCAGTCAGCTCAAGGACTGATAAATTAGGTAGGCAAAGCTATTTTTATGAAGATATGTAATGCATCATGATAATAAAGCACAGTGTACAGCAAGAAAAGTGACCTGGTTGTCACAAATAAGTAGGAGATGCTTCATTATCCTGTGCACACAGCTACACATTTGAGATACAACCACGTCTGCCAAGACCTTACAGTGACAGAACAATAGCCATTTGTTCACAGGCAGATAAAACCCACAGAAATACAGCACTCCTGGGATTTTTACATTTATTTGGGTGTCACAGGGGTTTGAGAGCACAGAGAGCAAGCTCTCCTCTCATCCCAGGTTTGGTGTCCATCACTTATTTCTGGCTGACAGAGAACTGTTAAGCTGGTAACCATGAGTCCCATGTGGCCTGAAGACAGCTTTAGCAAAGGTGCTGTAAGAAGCACAGTTCTGCAGATTGTTTTTCTAAATCTTACCACTGGCCATGCTCTCTCCTGCCCTACAAACCAGGCAAACTACCTTCCCTCCACCAGGAAAGAGGGGAGTGCACCGAGTGCAACCTGCCCCATGTGCCATCCAGCCATGCTTGCCCTGGGATTCTGCATCTGCTCAGGGACTTCAGATCAAGCTCCAATAACTTCACAGCTCACATTTCCAGAACAGCTGCATGCTGTGATAGAAAAAAATATTCCTGTCTATCCACTTAAATGTCTTGTCTTCCAATTTCATTACAGATCCCTCTGGCCTCCTACTAACAAATGATTTATGCATTGTTACTGGGGAAAAAATAAAGTGAATTAGAAGCAAACCTCATTAGTCAGACACTCAAGCTATCACCTCCCTGGCAAGCCAGCCGTTCAGAGCACCTCTATTTCTCACACTTAGCCCCAGAGAAGACCTAAAAACTGTTTCTTGCTAGCCAGGGGTTTACCAGAGCCCTCCTGCCAAGCTCTGGGGCAGCTTACCTTCCAAACGACTTGCCAATAGCCGAGGGCCGGGCCTCATAGTAGTGCTGCTTGTATTCATCCATCCACACCTCTGCCGTGCGCTTGGTGTTCCTGCAGGGGGACAGCAGGTGCTGTGCTGAGGAGCAGCTTTGCTGCAGAACCTGCCCTCCCAGTGAGCAGGCTGGGCAGAGCCAAGGCCCGGCTGCCAGGAGAGAGTGGGGGACAGCCCCAAGCACGAAACAGAGCGGGCAGTGGGGATGGATAGAGATGGAGTGTGTTAAGGCTACAAAGCCTTGCAAGAACACTTCAGTTCAGAAGTTAAAAATTTAACAGCCATAGTTCACCAGGACTTTTTCACATGATGAAAAACAGTCATAATTTCTCGGCAGAGACACCAAGCCTGATGCCACCATCACACTCATTACAGTATGCCTTTTCCCAGATTTAGAATAATGTCATGGCATGATTCAGCATGGAAAGCACCTCTCTGTAACTTCTAACCTCCTGTCCAAAGCAGGCTAGCTTCAGATTAGGTCATGTTGTTCAGAGTCTTGACTGGTTAAGTTTTGAAATCTCCAACGATGGAGATTTCACCATCTCTCTGGGGCCCTGAAGCAGTGCTTAGCCACTTTCATTGTCAAGCACTTTGTCTCATCTCTTTTCTCTTCCCATCTATCCTGCAGTAGAAGTTGTCCTCAGGGCTCATCTCAGAGCATGTACAGCTCAGAGGCACCAGAGATGCCCAAGGACTGCTGATACCCAGGCATATGTCACAGGGCAGCATCTGTGAATGGCCAGGGTGTCTCCCTGGCATACTGCTCCTCCCCCACCCCTGCCACCAGAGCCTGAGGAGGAACAAGAGACACCAATACAAACAACAGAGATGGGAGCAGGTTCTGTTCACAGAAAACAGCAGCTCATCCTTCCCTTGAGAACAGATGCTCAGCCACAAGCTGTTCTCTGTCACCAGGCAAAAGCACAACAAAGAATTCAGATTTATTTAGACATGCCCAACATGCAGGTGGCCCAGGGGCTGCCCAACACCTACTTGATGTAGGTCAGCGCGTTGCCCTCGGGAAAGTCGTAGGGATGGCGCTTCCTGAACACGTGTCCCACGCGGCTGCAGGGAACGATCTCCAAGCTGCCACCACACATCCACACCCGGAAAGAGAGCTCTGCAAGAGACTCCAAGAGTCATACAGCTGCAACAGCTCCAAGAGGAGCAACCTCCTTGTCCCTCTGCTCTAGGTGTATTGCCTGCAATAGCAAAATCAGGGAAAGCCATGCCATGGTGGTAGCAGAGAAACCGTCCTCCCTTTGCTGAAATGGAGGCAACCACTGTGGCTCAGGGACTTCTCAGCCTTCTCCAGTCCTGCTCCTCTTTGGTCTCATTTCCATGAGACACCTTTGCATTTGGCCAGGTCCTCGAGGCTGGTCAGGATGTCAGGTCCTTAGGATGGCATTTGGCAACAGACTGAGACCACTCCCACACCCCCCCCCCGTTTTGGACTTCTGTTACTCTCATCCCAGCACACAGATGGGATTAAAAAGGAATAATTTACTGTGTAAAGCAAATCATGTGAGGAAGAAAGGGAGTTTAGAACACAAGGGGAAAGACTAGAACAAGATGAGGGCATAGGGAGTCAATGTCTAGAGCTAAGTCCTCTCCCTCATACCTGTATGTTATCCACCCTACAACAGTTCATTCTCTTCATTTTGGCTGGCTCTATTACTAATGAAAAATAAAAAAGAGGATGACTGTGTTACAGTTGCCTCTGCTGGGGGTACTGTTCAGAGTAGATACCAGCCTAATACAGCATGACTATGAAAATACAGACAGAACCCTGCTACTTGAAGAAATCCACCCTATCCTGAAGCTGGATTTAACATTTTGTTAAAGGATTAGAAGAGCATGGAGCTTTGATGTACAGGCACTTATTTGCATCACAGAAGGTGTGTGACCTTGCTCAAACTTATGGGTCTGTCCTCACAGGTTTAATCACTGCCACACCAGAGGGGTTTTCCACTTCCAATTCATGTGGTGATGAGAAGAGAGAGAAGAAGGAAAATGAAAATTAGCTGGGTGGTTTGGTAGTCTTTACCAAAAGGGCTTCAGACTGTATAGACAGATTACTTCAAAAACTTTACTCAGTTGGGATCTCCCTCCAGTAATCCCTGATTTAGGTGGCTCTGATGCTTAGAAATTAGAAAGAAATTATGCTCCCAGATCTAATGGATATTTGAAACCATGTACATACTCTAACACCTTCCCAGCCTTCATCTTTCTCCACAGTTTTCCTCTTTGCACACTGAGTGGTAGTTCAAACAGTGAGTTGCAGGGTGGGGGGAGATGGTGTGTTTAATCTAGCTCCTAAGTAAAAAAACCCACTTGATTAGACTGTATTTTGTAATACTTCTTACTAGCTCTTTTCTCTCCTGACTCTTATCCAGAGCTAATCATTTTCAGATTCTTTCTAACAGGGAGTTCCAGCTTTGAAGAGAGGAAGGGTTTTAGAAACAAACAAATAAAAAAAGCCCCAAGATGTAAGTTTCTGTCTGCTGATGTGTCCAGCTGATATTTGCTCTCCTGGAATGAGCTTCTGACTCACTTTGGCCTACAACAAAAAGAAAACTCTCAGTCTGGCATGCGTAACTTTAAAGTGATGTCCATTTCCCAAGAGAGGATTCCTCACACCATTCTAGAACCACTCTCTCATCCCATCTACAAATGATGACCTAATCCAAGCAGTCCCTTGCCACTCAAAATTGTAATATTTAGTAAAAACAATGTTTCAGAACATTATCAGTATTTTTCCTTGATCAGAAAACCCACTTTCAAATAAGTATGGTAAACCTTTTTTTTAAGAGGGTAAACTAACCATTCTGAATTCTTCAAGGAAAATGAATATTTTTTGTTGTCAAATCCAGGTTGGTTTCTATCCTTCAGCTTTCAACAGAAACAGACTTCATGGTGGATGAGGGACAAGTGACAGGAGATACCGAATTTAAAGAAAAACCTAACAACAAGGCAAAACTGGCAAGCCCTGTATGTGTGGCTCAGTCACACACAGCCTGGCCCAGCCACTGCCAGGCTTTACAAGAGCTATTCCAAGGAGAATGAAGCAAATTCTGTGGAGCAATTCATGGTTTTGATGAGCTCTACACAGAGGATAGGCTGTGAGCATGCAAATAATTTACTGCGACTTATGGCAAAGAGCTCTCTCTACTTAGCATTATGCTACTGACATACAGACCAAACCACAACACAGGGGAGGGGACCTTCACGCCTGAGCAAAGGCTTCCTGTTACTTCTGCCACAGTGCTTAGCTGATGCTACTAACACTGCTGAGATTCCAAAGCCAGCATCATTTAGTATCTCTTTTTAATATAACAAATACCATAAAGCTGAAGCAAGACCTGGGAAAACAGAGAGCACTCATTATTAGATATTTTGTTTTTAAAATGTGGTATCTTGAGAGTCTATTATCAGCCCAAAATATTATTTCCTGGCTTCAGAAGGCATTTCAGAAAGAGGCAGCTCACCCAGCTGTGTTCAGAGAAACAAGTTTCCTCTTCCTGACTATTTAATTCTTTCTAATTGGTACTCCAGGTGCTAGGAAACACCATACAAATTCTTCTTTAAAGGGTTTTATTTATAAATCTGTGATATTTATGGAAGCTGTAGAAACAGATTTTTTTTTTTGCAGTGTTAGTTACAGAGAAATCTACTTAAGCTGACGACAAAAAGTAAGGCTTTTATCTCTTCAGCTCCACCTGCACCATTTCTAAATGAATGCCCCGAATACTTGAGGTCTCTGTGAACCTCTCTTTAACACTCTTCTTGCTTTTGTCACTAACACCTGGTGACATTACAGCATCCCTTCATACAGGGCAAGGAGAGATGCCTGGAATATCTGTGCCACCAATAGGTGCAAGGTTTAAGCACCATGACCTATAACAGTAGATGAGTGGACAGGCTACACTGGGCCTCTGAATTCCTCAGATGTTTGTAATGCCCTAGCCTATTTCTAAATGTTTGCTTTCTCAATCTATTTGTAACCAAGTTCCATTTACACAGAGGCTTGGTTTATTAGGAAAAATATGTCTCTGACCTGTCAAGCTGTGAGAGCAATTCAGACTAAACTGCAAGAGAGAAACAGGTATAAGAAGAGGCTGTAGGAGTGGCTGCCCACTTCAAATCTGGGGCAACACAGACTCTTATGTGAAGAACTGGAGGAATATTCTCCAAAAACAAGCAACAATTTAAATATGAGGAGGTTCCTCTCTCTTTCTTGTACTGTGGAAGCTCCTGTATAATAGCACCTATGCCTGTAGGAGAGAGTAGCCCTGATCACACAAAGTCTCCATTTACTTCATGCTGACAATGATACAGCTCTGACCACCTTGGGGATTACCTGACCATGTCCCTAACCTTACACTGACACTAACATCAGATCTCTCACCAAAACAGTTCTGGTAAGCAATGAAGACTGGGAAGTGGTTCTGCATTAGTGTGTCATTCCCTTGAAACATCCTAAACTTACCAAAATTTTCTCCTCCCCAGATGTCCATTTGAGTATCGTATTTCCCCAGGTGGTTAAACCAGGACTTGTCAATCACAAAGATGCCTCCTGCTATGACAGGGGTCCTGGAAGAGGAAACAGAAATCCAGACAAAATAACCACACGTTATATGTAGCATCACAAACCTAATTTTAATGGGCAGGCAATTTGTCCAGGCCTCACAAATCATACCTCACTTAAAAGAGAAAAACAGTAGTGCTGGAATGTGAGCCTGCAGCAGGTTTCTGAGATGCCCCTCACTAGATGATCCTCAGGCCTTTGTTAGATGGTCTTACAAGCACTACAAGAGTAATGCTGTGTCTCTTGCATTTATACAAATATGCACAGTGTGAAGGAATGATGGGCACTGTTTGCTGACTGTGTTCACCAGTCAGACGTGGTGTGCTGCAGGTACTGCTCTGCTGTTAGCAAGCTGGCTGCTTCTGGAGTGCAAAACAGAGGCTCACAAATTACACAGAGGAATTAAATTATACTTTTACCTTACAAACACGGAGCCATCTGCCTATGCAGACAAGCATGGTGACTTTTCCTATCAGGATTTGTTACATTCTACATGTCTCAGAACCATGTACCCTGCAGTGAGACTGGCAACACCTGTGCCAGAATTTCTTTTGTTCATGGACATGCAGATTCAGTAGGTGAGAGTAATTCTATGCCCATGTTATTAGGTAAGATTCAGTTCTCTGATCTGCTTTACACATGCTGGATGACCATTTATCTGCTTCATTCCTTAAATTTTCATCTGAAAGATGGAAGTGATTAGAGAACCCCAAAGCGATTTCTGAGGCATGCAGAGTGTTGAGTTAGGAAGAACACAGTAACAAATATAGAGAAGCAGAGGTGGCTTGTAGAGGTGGCATGCATGATAGCCCATAATCACTATTCTCACAATATTCAGGGAGCAGTACTCTCACACTTAGGGTATAGGCCTCAGTGTACTCAGGAAATGACATGGAGAGTTTGTCCTCATCAAGTGAATGCTGTGGCATTTGGAGGATTGTACCCTGTCCATCAGAGTGTACCTTATAGACTGAGTTGGGTCTGTTCTGGACATCTTCTGCTCTATAGGAATCTGCTCCCACTTAAAGTGAAGGCTCCAGTCAAACCCTGAAAAGGAAAAAGATGTGCCAAATTGGTTTTCTTATTGCAAAACCAGTACTACTAACTTCAGTCTCCACCTTTATATCACGGGATACCCCTGTGTTCCTTCCTCGACCTCCCTCACAGCCTACCCAAAATGGCAACAGTCCATCCTAATGCAGACCTCACCAGCTTCTGTCTTGGCACTATCATTCTTAGCATTACAGATCTCTCCTGAACTTCACTCCACACCTTCAGCAGAGTGTTGTCAGTCTGAGATGTAGTTGTAGTCTGGCCAGTTCGTCTTACCAAAGGCAAGCCCTGTCTGCCAAAGTTAGGAGGCTTTAATAAAGGACTTTGTGGGATGTGATATATTCTGGGAACAAAGGCCTGCAGATCATTGTAACCACCATGTCTCTGAAGACTTACAGATGTACTTATATACTTATAGATGGCCTGTGGTGGACAGCAGAGCACAGCACAGTCACTAAATTTGTACCATTGTTAAGGGTAGCCAAACAACAGGTAACCTTTGGCTGGCAAGCAGTGCAGAAGTGAGCCCCAGCCAGAAAAGATGTAGAAGGGCATCAGGAAGTGGAGTGAACACAGGAACAGCTGCAGGGGGTTCAGCTGTGAGGAGAGAGATGTAAATTCTTTTCAGAAGATGCCATGAGAAAGCCTGGCAGATCAAAGCAGCAGCTGGAAATGCCAGTCAGACTCCAGGGTACATAAAGAATAGTGAGAACATGGTGAGATAGTTAATAAACTAAATCCTGAAACTGCTATATATTGTGACAGTGATTCAAGTTCAAGAGGAAAATACTAGTTGAGTTTTGTTCTAACTCTTCAAAAGATCTGACTTTGCAAGTTGCAGAGAAAAAGGGACAGATAACCCATCGGGAAAGATCATCAGTCGGTTTTCTCAGAAAGCTGAAGAGAACACAACTTATTTTTCATGCACCATCCCTCAGGTCTAACTTACATAAGCCACTCATTATACCCACCTCCCCTCAAATCTGCTGATGCTGCCAAGTAGGCAAAATTATCCAGGCTGATAACGTCGATGATTGGACTCACCACTCGGGTATAATCCTGAAGGAGAGAGAGGGGGGAAAAAAT
Organism: Rhipidura dahli; assembly: GCA_013399225.1. Taxonomy (NCBI): domain Eukaryota; kingdom Metazoa; phylum Chordata; class Aves; order Passeriformes; family Rhipiduridae; genus Rhipidura; species Rhipidura dahli. The sequence continues at coordinate 753,758 of VXAC01002937.1, read as the reverse complement.
AGGAGTCAGGCTTTTCTTGAATGTCTGGCAAAGCTGCCAGAGATCAGGAAACACAAAGCTGCACATGTAAATCTTTGTCTGGTTTCTCCAATATGGTTCTGGTAGCTGTGCAAGGGATCTGTGGCCCACAACCATGGAGGTGGTGGGTACTAGCCAGCTGCACTCCATGGATGTGGGGAATGGACTCCAACACCTAGGAATGTTGCTAAGAAACAGCTCTTTATTTCCTGCCCAAGTCACAGGGCATGAATCATTGTCCCAAGGGTTTTTTGCTTGCTTTTGATATCTATTGACAGTACACCTGCTCAGCCATCCTTGAATTAACTCATTACCATCAGCCTAGAAATTATCAAACCCCTAATAAAGCATCTTCCTAAAAAGTACTATGAATCTAGACCCCACATTTAAGATTCATAGTGCAAACATTATAATACATATGACACACTGTATACATTATCAAGATATTGTACTTCATTGCCATTAAGGCATATAGATAGTTACAATTTTCCTTTGCAAACCTTTTAGAAAGTAGAAATTGAACAATTTTTCAACTTCATGAGACAGGGCATTAAAGACAGTGTTATGTCAGCTGACATATAAGATGAAGCTGAGTTGGCAATGCCAGAAAAAAGCACCTTGTTATTGGACAGCTGACAGCATCTGTGCCTTTCCTATCAAACCTTCATTTTGTGCCTTGCAATAGTTCCTGATGATGTACCATGCTTGGCTAGGATGGGACATCCTTGGTAAGAGCTACCATTCATGTTTTTTACCCATCTGAGCTGTGATGGTTGCCCAGTGAGAGTGTGTCTGCCCAGCTTGAGACCCAAGCACCCACCTGGCAGCCTGGCGTGCCAGCCACTACTCCAGCCAGTCAGTGCCAGGACTGGCTAGGGCAAGACTGAAATCTGAAACAGGATGCACATCAGAAATGTAGGAAGTAGGTCACAAGTAGGTTGACTTGAAATCTGCTCACTAAAAAATTGGTACCCAGTACCCAGGCTTTTGCAATTTATATCCTTCCCTAAAGAAATGAGTGAGGTTCTTTCTGCATAGGGATCCCTGTGCTGGTGCTGCAGCTTGACTTAAAGACCAATAAGTAAAGTAAGCATCTATGGGCTTCTGAGATAGAGAATTTTTGAACAGGAATAAAATCCAGAAGCTTTTAATTCATTGATTGTGAAGTTTCACCTTCTTCCGCTCCTCTGTATTAAGCTAATCGGACATGCTTACAAAGCATCATTAAAGCCTCCACCCCTTCTCCTGAGGTCCTTTACTTCATGGCATCCTCCTTTCAGAGGGGAACAATCACAGCCACTTGCAAGCATGGCTTCTCCCATGACCTCTCCCCTGCCTTTCCTTGCAGCAGAGCTGTATGGTCTGCCCCTCCAGCTCTACAGTGCAGTCAGGGTGACAGCTGCTAATATTTCTGCCTCATTTTTGCTCCTTCTGCCTTACATCAATCCTTTGCCAAGTGAACCATCAAAGGGACATCCCTGCACTCACAGCAGCTGTGCTAGGAAGCTGCCTGCAAGCAGGTGATGTATGTTGGCAGCTCAGTGGGAACATTAATGGAAGGAAAATTTTGGCACTGACAAGGCAGAGGGGAGGGTCCAGCAGCAAGGGAGATGGAAACCATGGAAAAGTTGCACAATGTATGCTGCCCAAGGGGTTGTCCTACATACAGGTGAACAGTATAGGAAGCACAATGCCTACAGGAGACAAGAGGTACAAATTGGTGGTTCCAGCATTCAACATTGCATCCCATCACTCTGCACCTCCTGCCTTGTCACATTGGCAGAACACAGAATCCTGTCAAGGATCTTTTGCCCATCTAGCTCAGGCTGTATCTTCCTCTGTAGCAGCCTGCCTGAGGAGTACCTTGGCAGGCCTTGTTCTCACCAGTACTGCTGATGGCTGTGAGGGCAGAGAACCCACCAGAAGAGGCAGGCCAGCTGCATCCATCCCAGGGTGGGACATGGTGCTCACCTCTTTCACTCTCTGCAGCATTGGCTGCAGCCACTCGCTGTTGACTTCACAGTGACTGTCCAAGAAGGTGAGGATGTCAGCAGCTGCCACTTCAGCTCCTCGCACCCGGGAGCGAATCAGCCCTGCAAGGAGAGAAGGACAGCAGAGGAGCAGGAAGGTTAGGAAGGGAAACAGTGGAGCCTCCTTCAGGAAAAATTCTTTGTGGAGCCATCAGAGGGGAAGAGCAGGTGATTCTCCTATATCACATCTCCATCAGGAGCAGAGAGCAGCTTTAGCAGGGCATACCTTGGGGACAGTCCCAGCACACAATGAATGACCTCTCCTGTCCATGACACAGAACTTCCACCTGGCTCTTCCTCCCCTGCTCACAGATACCTCACTGCTGCCTGCTCACTCTCTCTCCCATTGAGCACCCTGCTGCCTCCATCACCAATGCCATGGCCAAATTCTACTCTCTGCTTTTTGCCCTCTTTACTGGCTTATCTGCTTTATTCCCACTTGTCCTTCCTTCTGCCCTGCAGAGATATCAGCCTGGCTCTCAGAGGAGTCCTTACTTTCTTACAGACCATTCCATTATGTGGGATGCTCTTTGTAAACTGAACAGTGATTCCTGTCTCTCCTTCTAGAGCCTTGCTCCAAACCTGCTGTGCACTGACAGCTTTAGAAATAAGCCAGCACACGTGAGTCAAACTAAAGAGCAGCTGGGAAAGTCAGAGTCATTTACGTACGTAGGAGATACATGAGAAAAAACTTTCCTTAATTGTATCTCTTTATGACAGATATATGATTGTTTTTCCTTCTCCCACGTCTCCTACGCAGCTTGTTATCTTGTACTTGAAAGTGCAAGAGTTAGCTCGAGTTTAAAAGGACAAGACTTACATCTACATCTTTATTTATAAAGATCTTAAAATGTGGTCATTGTTCCAGCCAGGGCCTCTGGACACCACTCCTCATTATTTAAATATTAAATGAGACCCCTGAAGCCTGAGAGTTGATAAGCTGTGTTCTTCATCCACAGAGCTTCCAAATGCTTACACCGAAAAAACAAACTGTAACTGTAAGAAACAATGTGTAAGCATCTAGCAGGCAACCAGGGTCATGTGGAAAACCAGGCAAAATCTTGGTACTTAGAAAGCTTTCCACACTCACCTTCTCGACGGGTGTTTCGTAGACACTTGACCTTTGGGATCTTGGTAAGGAGCTGGCAGTCCTCAGCTTGGGGAAGGCAAAAAAGACATTTGGCACACATGCATGAATTATTTGGCTTCAACAGAGAGCCCAAATTAACTGTCCTCATGCTTCTCCATGGGAGGGGAAATTCTGCTTTCACTTAACATCACATTAATCAGCCTGATGGCCTTAATCCTGTTGTCTATAGAGTACACAGAAAAGCACTGCCTGGTTGCTGTCCTCCTCAGGCAGCTGAGCCCGTGTTTCCCAATCCTCTGAGCAGCCAGGCCTCCATCTCCCCTGCTCAGCATTTCACAAGAATAGTGGGGCACGTGCTGGCCCAGTGGCTCTGGGCACTAATGAAATGGAGGGAACACAGGCAAATCACCAAAGTGCCAAGGAAAAGAGAGTTCTGTAACATAAAGTGATCTTATCCGCTCTCTTTTGCCTTCAGTGGCTCATCTAGGCATTTCCTGCCATTTGTTCTCAGGGCAGTTTCTACTTGTTTTTATTTAATAAAGGCCACTGGGATGTGGCCCACTTCCTTGGAGACACCATCACATTGACACATGGGTCAATGGCTTTGCTGGCAGCTTGCCAGAAACTCCTGGCATCCCTCATTTACATTACCTTGGGAAGATGAGGAACAGTTACCTGCTCCAGCCAGGTACCAATGAGCGCTGAGTCTTTAGTTCTCTCTCATCCTCTCTCTACTCCTGCCCTAGCAGAGGTCATAGGAATAGCAACTTCTAACTTGCTCTTTTATCTTGCTCCATCAAATTCACTCCAGTTTCCATGCTCATTACATATTCCTTTTCATGTCTCATGCCCCCTCCTTCCTGCTATCATCTTCCCACAGACTGAGCACTCTGGGGAGAAAGCAAAGGCCCTTAGCCACAGAGCATCTCTCAGCACGTTCCTGCACAAGCATTTCCATTCTCAAGGATATGTGCAATCTGAAATACTGCTCTTAGGTGGGCACTTTGGGAGATGCTGCATCATCCAAGGGAAGTGGCAGGTGCTCTGAATTGCAGAACATCAAGATTTTGCTGGAACTCTGCTACAAGGGAAGGCAATGCTCTTATCTTGGCCAAGTCACAGCTTCAGATAATGAGAATCCTTATTAAGTCATTCACTCTGCAGGAATGGAGCACATCACTCTGCCTGTAGCTACTTGCCAGAGACAACAGACTCTCAGTATATTTGGAGAAACTGAAGCAGGTGTTAAAGCAGAGTGTCAGACCTCAAACATGTGCTGAAGTGCCTCCATGAAGGTGTCTCAGGGAAGTGGCTCTATCCACAAATATCCAGCTGCCAGTGAAAAAATAAGAGCTGTGATAGGATAGAACCTTTTAAAAATCTTTCTATTTATTGAGGAGCCTAAATGGGAGTTTCTGGTTGAACCCTGTGCAGAACAGGTACCAGAAATCCATCACTGTTGGTCTGGAAAACTTTGCCCATTGAGAACTGAATTTTTAGAACGTGGAACACTTCGGATTGTTTGTTGGAAGTGCTCAGAAACACTGAACTTAAACAGCTGAGCACAGCTCAGGACTTACTCAAATCCCACTGAAAGGCCCTCAGAAACTTAAATCCCTCATCTCAGCATCCACCTTTAAAAATGTTTTTTTGTGGCCAAAGCTACAGAAGTATTCAGCTGCAAAATCAAAATAGCATTGCTTCCTTACCTCAGCAGGCCAAGGTGGGCATTCACAGCTATCTGTAAAGTGTTCTGAAGGAGTAATTATCAATTATAATAAATGGTACATAACTAGATTGTCCTTGAATCTAGAACACATCATGGGAGAAGCAAGAAGTCTTCTATCCCCACCACCTCACAACAACTACTCAACAGCCAGGAGCAAGAGCAACTGTACAGATGGAAAGACTCCAGAGCCTCCAGCCTGCAGCTCTGGTGGAGCTCATGCAGCAGACATCCATCCCTGTGCCAAGCTGCAGAAGGAGGTATGGTGCTGTCCAAAGCAGTAACTCTTCCACAGCTTCCCACAGGGATACCTGGGATCCCAGGCACAGGGAGGCAGACAGCCAGTCTCACCTCAGCCTGTCTGCAGGACCCCAGGCAGCAATCTTCTGTAGGCTCCACTGCATCCTCTTCTTGTCTCCTGGTCTGTGATGACCTGCTCTGCTCACATACACCATTGCTACACATATATCTGTGCTGAACTGCTCACCAAATGGTGCCTAATGAAACTCGACAGAGATCTCTGGCAACCTGGCAAAAACTGCCACGCTGACAGAAAAGGAACACCCAGTGGAAAGAAAAAGAGAGGAAGAAGCCCTGTCCTCTGCCATGCATTGACGTTAAACAGAGACAGACTTACTTTTTTTTCTTTTTCTCCTGTACACAGACAAGAGGGAGTCTGTGAGGGAGGGGGACTCAACAGAGCAAACAAAAAGTGGGAAAACAGAAGGGAAGAAATAAGTGTAAAGGAAATAGGTCCAAACTTACGATCTGAGCTGAAGTCATCTACCAAAATGATCTCCTGGATGAGACTGGGAGGGGTGCGGTTCAGAACACTGCAGGGACCCAGGAAAGAAAAAGCCACTTTGTGAGCTGCCATAATAACAACAGTGTTAGGACTGACAGAAATCTGCTGTGCTATGCATTACAGCAGGAATACCAAACTCCAGTATACTGGATGTGGTGACCTTGCCCTTGTAACAGTGTTCATTGGCAGGAACCAAACTGCAAGTGAGAATATCCCAGAGAGCCATGGTCTCTCAGCCAGACCTTTCAGGGACCCACAGCCAGGAGCTGACTGTGGCACTTGCCTGGGGCAGCAAGCAAAGGATGCTGCAGCATGCTCTGTGCCTCTGAACAGAGGTGAAACAGAGAGAACCACCGACTCTGAGGCAGCCCAAAGGCCATTCCCATCTGCCAGGCTCTGGGCAAAACTCATCACTGCTGGAGAGCATAAAGAGCTGCCACTTTCCCCAGCAAGGAGCTCCATCTTAATGCAACAGGTGAGACCTGCTTGGACTTCCTCACCAACCCACTTCTTTGGAAGGAAGTACTGCCAATATTCAGGATTTTGATTTTTTCCCCCCCTCTTTTGGTTGTTACCTGTCTGTCTTTCAAACCAGCACCACACTTGCTGAGAGCACCCCTCTCCTCAGGTTGGTTGCACCATACCATGTAATATCCTCGGGTGTGCAGTGAGGTTGCATTTCAGGACACACACAAGGAGAGCCCTCCTCAGAGCTCAAAGCATTCTGGTACCCTGGAGTCTGAGCAGTTCAGTTCCGACCTCTTTATCAGTCTCATTCATTTAAAATGCTTGAACTCATTTTCCATGAACTTCTTCAAGTCTTTCTCTTGGCTTTCCTACCATCACACAGCATATTCCCCCTTCAAGCCTCCTCCAATGCCTCTATGCACACAAAGGTCTTCATTTACTTCAGCAAGGTTGCTCAGTGATGCTTAGGCAGTCTAATGAAGAGGGCAGTTATGCAAATTTTAATACTAAAACCAGAGGCAAATACTGTCCACCTATTTTCTAGCAACCTGTCTCATTTCAGTGGGACCTGCTCTTTTGAGCAACACTGGAGAAAAAATTCTGAAAAATTTTTTTCTCTTTTGGATTTTTTTGTTGTTGTTTTATTTAGGAAATAGACAACAAGAATAGTCCCATACTCCTAGCAATGAACATGTAGAGAAATAAATTACTGTCTTGTTAAATAGCTTTGCATACTGAGCCAAAGTCAGAAGAGTTTTCTGCTTTCTCACAGAGCAAAATTCTGACTGTTGCTCAGTATCACATCCCACTCTATTTCAGATTCACATGGCTTTATATGCCTCTGATAGTGTTTGTATTTTGAGCTTACATGTCCCTAGATGACTGAGCCTGCATTTTCCAAAGCTGAATCTCATTTGCTTCTTTTGGTTCATGTCTCTCTGGATCCTCTAGTATGGTGGGCTGGGAGGTGGGGGGATGTTCCTCTGCCATTCTAAGTGCAGCTTCTCCCAGCACAACCATCATCTGCATATTTTACAGACAAGGTTGGTTGCCCTGCACTGAAATTCTTGTCTGTGCAAACACAATGCAAAACAAGCAACATCGACTGCAGTATAATGGCTGTAAAGTGGTGTTCTACATCTTCTTCCACTAGCTTGACTATTAGCAATGCTCGCATTTTATCCATAAGTTTCAAGTCTTTTGACTCAACGTAACTGGGGAAAATAACCCATTTCATTCTCTCTTCTTTACCTGTCCACTGGTTCCCCAGTGGAAAGAACACAGCCCTTGAGGAGTTCACAGCTCATTGTACAGTGCCCTGTTCTTCTCTCAGCTCTGCAGTAACTTGCTGTGGATCCTTGGGAAAGGTACTTAATCTTCTTGGCACTTTGTCTTCCCTGACTTTTTAACAAGGAGCACAGTAATTCTAATATTTCCCTTCACTGAGGTGCAGAGACTGCCACGACAATCACTTTTAGACACAAAAATGCATGATTAGAATTCCAAAATCCAAATGACAATTGCCTTTTACAGCAGAAACATGGACTCTGGTTCCCCCTTCATCTCATGGATTCCCTGCCTACTTTGCCTTTTCTCACAGCTCCCATCTTTCAATATCAGAGTTCTTACTCTCTTGCATGACACGACATCAGCACTGCCAATGAGTGTCTCTCCTCTGTCCACCCCCCCTCAGTTCATAGATAATCTTGTTTATTTGGGATATTACCAGAAGAGTATATATTTTCCCTTTGTTCTAAAATAATATTGTTTGCCATTATTTAAATTGTTGTTGTAATGAGATACTACACCAAATGCTCTAGCATTACAACAACATCCTCTTAATCAGAATTTTTACAGGCTCTCTGCATAGGCACTGAACTACTGACATCTGTTCAAATCCACTGAATTAGAGCCTGACAATTCACCTTTACATTTGCACCAAAACCAAACAGTTCCTGCCATAGTGACTGAAATCAGAAAGAGAGGGACCAAACAGCAAAGCAGTTGACTTTTTCTTCTGCAACAGTGGTCACAGCAGCAGAAGTGATGGTATGGCTTAATGATTAATCATGCAGAGACATCAATCACACAAAATGCCTTTTGAGTGGCAGTTGTTTCTGAAGGAGAACAGGATGCCAAGCAAGTGACTGATTTGAGAGTGACAGCTGTGTCCTAGAAAGGAAAAGAGATCAAAGCAGGCAAGCAGCTCTTGACTGACACACATCTCCTGCAGGACTGAGGATGCCAGCAACTGGCATGTTCACAGGTTTTGTCTGATAGCCCATTTTCCATTTTTTGTCCCCTATTCCCCTTAGTCTCTCCATATTTTTAACCAGTTGTCTCCCTCTACAGTGAAAACATATGGCTGGAGCCCACACTAGAAGGCAGGTATGCAGCCCATGCTGCCTCTGAAGGCCACGAGGGACAAGCAACAGGGCACCTGAGGGAATATGTTATTCTTCCTCACAGCCACTCCTCATTTCCCCCTCACACACAAACACACACATACATCCTCCAGGAGCAACAACAGCACATCACTGCTTCCACCCAGCAGCAGAGATCCCAGAGACAGTAGGGAGAAGCAGGCAACTGCTGAGCTGCCAGAGGCATTTAACTCCAGGTGTTCACACATGCATGTGGGGTCAGCAAGAAGGGTATGCAGATCAGAATCTGGCCCCTACAGCTGCCATGTTTAGATCATCCTGAAATAAGCCTGTGATGCAGAATATCATCCCTGGCTCACTTCCCAAGGTCTTTTGGTACCAGCATTGCCACTTCGTTGAGTTACCTTGCAGCAAGCCAGTATCTGGCTCAGGGGAGCACATTTGGGCTCCCTCTGGGTTTAAGATCAGTTCAATCCCAGTACCCTTTTCATGTATTTCATTCTAGAACTTCCCAAAGTCTTATGCCTGGTTTTTGAGTGCCCAAATTCAGACATTTAAAACCCCACTTGCAAAGGTCTCACGTATGAAAACTCCAACTGGTCATTCATTTTCTATTCACCTCAAAAGATTCAGCCTCTAAAAGTGCTTTCAGACATAGAAAATTTTGCTTTTAGTGCTGCTCATTGCCATCAGTTTTCCTCTTTCACACCCATTTCTCTCATAGCATCCCCACAGTGTAATTATGATAACTGCACTTGGGAAAAGGCCCGTAATAACTGTAGAATCAAATTTAACTTTGACCAGATGCATCTCAAATGGTTCATTCTAATTATCTAAATAATCATGCTCTGCCTGGTTTAAGAAAGCTCTTACAGATATAAAAATAATTACAAGCTGCAAGCCTGACTAGTCAGCAGGTAAGCAGGCAGTGCAATTTTATGCTTCCTGTTGCTTAATATCACTGTGGTCCTCTGCAAACTCACAGCCAGGTCATAAACCAAACAGAACAGTACAGTTCTGTCCCTTTGATACTTGACTTATCCCAAAGTGCCAGGGATGCAAAGTAATTACATAGTGCTGGTGCACTGACTCTCTATGTGACTTGAGCAACAATTACACTCCGAGCAGTAACTCAGACTGGCACACTCAGATGAGTTTTGCTGAAAGACAGGACTCTCAGGTTAAAGAAAAGGCCCTGAAGAGCTGTCAAATCCCTCTGTAACGTCAGTGTCAACCTGTAAGTCAGACTTGTGCCTATGTCTCTTCTAGCAGTGCAGCCATGACGTGATCCTCTACCTCTGTGTATGGGTGTCAGACCTGCAGTGCTCAAAGACAAGACTCAGCTGTGTGGCACTGCAAATGCTCTAGAGCCCAAGAAGAACTCAGCCTTTGGGACCTCTCATGACACAGGGATATATTAGTGACACTTCTCATGTGATTTAAGGAAGGAATAAATCCACCACATGCACTGGCTCTGAACCATCTGCAATGAAGACACCAGGTATAGCCAGAGGTCTGGGAGGAAATTCCATCCACTGCACCATTCACAGCAGAGCTCCTCACAACAGCACTCCTCCAGTGGCAGCAGGATTGCAGGGACCAATCTGAACAGATGGGTCACTCATTTTGCAAGGTCTTTGTTGGGGGCTCTGTTTGCAGGAGACCCCATCTGAGAGACTGGTAATATCACATCTTAAGCGTTGTTCGGGGCTTTCCAGGACAAGAAAAAGTGGGACATGCTGAAAGAGGTCCAGTGAAGGACCACTAAGATAATTAAGGGACTGGATGGATGAAGTGAGGTTGAGAGAGCTGGGACTGTTTAGCCTTGAGAAGAAAATGCTCAGAGAGTTTGCTGAGTCTTCATCCTTGGAGACACTAAAACGTCACCAGGCACAGCCCTGAGCAGCCTGTTTCAGCTGCCCGTGCTTTGAGCTGCCCTGTCCAGGCATCAGCAACACTCCTTAGTACACATCACTTCCATGGAATCTGGATATCAATTTCTCTCTCTATGTAATACTCTGCTCTGAATATCATCTTCTCTTCATTTGAGCTATCATGGCATCTGGCTACTTGATTGGCTACCTTGAAATTTTCTAAAGGATCCTACTACCACAGTTTCTCAGCACCTGTTTACTATCTGACCCATGACTGAAAAGGCAGAAATCTCCTCCAGGTGCCCTAGCAGCACCATGATTCCAAACAAGTCTGCTTGTTTTCTGAACAGTGGCTCTGTAGAACTCATTGTATGGTTCAAATAAAAAGAAAATCATAGAAATAAAAAGACAAAATGTGTTAATGCAATATATGCAGGTCTCTGGAAACACAACAGCACCAAACTTGGCAGGCAGAAACCCAGCCTTCTAGACATGCCATTCACACAGCACATTTCTTTAAGTCCACAGGACCTGTCAAGGGAAGAAGTGGCAATGATGAATAATGCATTCCTGTTAGTGATACCATCAGCTCAACCTTCTACACAGACAATTCACTCTTCCTTCAGCCTCAACAGGCTGTTCCTGGGCCTGCTTGCAGGCTTCAGAGACCCTCTGAGAAATTACTTAAGAATTCAGAGAAGTCAGAGGGCACTTTTTTTCTGTAGAAACTAAAAGAAAAAGGCCTCCCTGGGTTTTGTGGGGATGATGGAAGAGGGTGGTGAAAGAGAAACTGGAACATCACTTAGTGGTATAGATGACTGCAAACTTCCATCTATTTGGGGATGCTGACAGGCTCTATGCCACCTATTTACTTAATTCAATTTGGCCACAGCTGCTACTCAGATATGAGGAGACACTGGTACAAGAAAGCAAGTGTCCTGCAGGCTCAGCAGGGGCTGTGTGCAAAGCCCCAGGGAGCACCTGGTGGGCCATCAGGTCCGGCAGCTGTTTACCAGCATGGGACTCTGAGCAAGGGCTCGGTTTGTACTTGAGAGACTTGCAAGCTGTGCTCCTGCCTGCACTGAGGCAGCCTCAGCTCCTGTAACACATGCCCGGGCAGGGAGCTGGCTGCTTATCTCCATTTGTGGAACACAGTCCCTCCCAAACCTCCATCCCTCAGCTTCACCTGGTAACACACAGTGTTCTCTTTGGTCCCCCTGCACTCTGCCAAACAAGGCTCACACAGACTGCACTCACCTGTGGATGCAGGCCCAGCTGCCCTTTCTTGCTGCTCATGGCTCCCCCAGTTGTGGCTAACTACAGATATGCTGTGCATCTGAAAATGTGCCCACAGTGCCAATCCAAGCCCCTGGCCTGTCCTAGTGGCCAGCTCGAGAGCAGAACACAATCACACTCAGGGGACTGCAGCCACCCTGCTTGTCTAGGTGCTGGAAAATGCCTAATTTTCCCCCAGAGCACTGTGAGACTCCACCACCCAGCTGGCACACCAGCTGAACTCACCTCTTCACCGTGCGCAGCAGGGTGGATCGCGCCTCGTTGTGGAAGGTGATGATGAGGCTGGTGGCTGGCAAGTCAGTGTCATAGCGTACAGAAGTGCACCTGCAGCACAGGAGAGCAGCAGTGTGAGCCAAACATTACCCAGCAGTAGCCACTGCAGCAGTGTACCTGGAATTTCTAACAAGAGAGTAAAATCAGAGTCAGCGCAGCTGAGCTCCACCAAGGGAGGCCTCAGCAGCCCCTGCACCAAGGCTGGCAGAGCTTAAAAAGAACTGTGCCTATTCAAAGGCAATGTTTGGAGGCTGTGATACCTAAACTCACAAAGCTGCATGCTAAGGAGGCCATATGGGTTTTATAGCAAACCAAGTTTCAACATCATGAACTGCAGTCCCTGGATTTACCTGTGAGTCACATAAAATCTTGTTTATTCATGCACAAGACATGCACATGCTAAGGATACCTGGAGCTGGTACACCCCTGCATTGCTGTATAAAGCACTTCAAATTCTTTGGACACACAACTTCACAGAAAGGCAAACACTAGCTGGTGCTGTGATCTCTGTTGGGAAGTTGCTGAGGCTCAATACCAACAGCCCCACTGGCAATGAAGAGCAATCCCTTCTATCTTCTCATCTGACTTTATAATGTTAGGTACATACATACATACATACATTCTCACACTCAGAACCAAGGACTATCTTGCACCAGGCTGCTTCTCCCTGCGGAGAACAAAGTTTCTGCAAGGGGAACAACTCACAGATGTGAATCCTGAATCCAATTCTGGCAGATGCTAAGCATGGCACATTTGGGCTGACCTGCTCCTCCAAAGTGTCTGCCTTCTTAACATCCAGACAGTGTCAAACTGCAGTCAGTCTGCTTTAACTCCCTGTCTGATGAAGAATCCACACCTGCTCTTAATAACTCAAGGCTTTGCATAGACTGAATCTCCATCCTGAGAGGGAATTCAATTCGCTTCTTAGACCCACTACTTGTACTTCCACATTTACTTACTATTCTTTTATGGCTATTGCTAAACTGTCACTGTTTTTATCATCACTTTCAATCCTACTGGTTTATGACTTTTTCATTGCAATGTTTTATTAAGGGGACAGCAGCTTCATACAGCAATTTTCAAACACACAAAGAAACCTTGATAAAGACTAAAGTGGAAAACATGAGAACAGACATGAGACAGACCATATTTATTATTGTTTCGAAATAACTCCATGATGTAATGCATACAAAATGTATTAAGGAATCATGAAGTGAAAAAGCAGAAGAGGCTGGTGTATGTGTTATTTGAGGAAGTTTTCCCAATACTTCAGCATTACTACAGCATCACAGAGAACAAGGACAAGGTTTGTGCTTGAAAGTTGACCCTCTCTTTACTTTGGATCAAAGAAACAGCTACATGCTAAGTCAGAAGGAGCTTGTAGGATGTGGAGTCAAGTATGTCCATGTTCTGCTTGGGTGCATGAAGAAAAATTTATATTTTAGTGACCTACAGACTCCCCCCATTCCTTAAACAGAGAGCCAGGTCCACAACCTAACTTCTATCAGCTGAAATCAATCCTCATCCTGAGTCGCCATCCCAGCAACTATTCCAATGTTGTTATAAGATACACAAACACAGACTGTTCATTCCCAAATTGCTCCCCATAAAGGGGAGAGACATGAAAATAGGTTTATTTGTTCTGATTATATATGACTTTGGGCTCTCCATTATTCAAGGGAATCCTTGCAAAGCTGGGTCTGAAATGGCCAGGGAATCATTTGCAGAGAATCACATATATACTGCTCTTCTGACTAAAGTGCACAGATGAGACTGCACAAAAAGCATGCTCTGCATGCCACCACAGATCAAAATAAACAATAATTCACCTTTGAAGTGGGCTGGTTTTAGGCCAGAACATGACAGCAGATTAACAGAAAAGAGCAATTCTGCATGGCAGGGAGGCTTGTCAGTAACATAGGACATGGCACCAGGGCCTCCAGGTCACTAGGAAGCCAATCCCAAATACTGTGCTGGAGAACAGGAGCCCAAGACTTGGATCCCATAACCAAGATCCTGACTGCTTGCCTTCACAAAGCACTCTGATGGCTGTCAGTGCTGGCAGGCTCACAAAGCTCCATGTCTCCTGGCATCCTTTCCACAGTTTCAATCAATTTAGATGCCTGGTTTCCTGCTCCCAGCAGCTGTGAAATGTTGCTTTGCAACCATACCTAGAACCGTAGTTCTAGTAGAGTATAGGACTAAAGCAGACTATTATACACTATCCTATTACTATTAAACCTTCAGTTTTCAACACCCTCTTTGTACTACAGCATTACCTTTTAACACTCCAGAAACTACAAAATAGTTACCTGAGCACTATTAGCAATTTAAAGGTGATTTTTTTCAGCAGAACAAATTCACCCTCAGTGAAACGAGGACAGAACAGTAAGTACTGTGCAAGCCATGAAACACTGTATTTGCACATTAGTTTCACCCCTACCCCAGCAGCCCTCATGCAGTGATGTTCAGTCTGGAAAGAAGCACCAAACGAGCTTCAGACAGCCAGGACACAGCAGGTGAGAAACACCAGAACAAAGCAAGGCTGCAACAAAGGTGTATTTTGTGTGCAGCCAGGACAGAAGGACACTGAGGGAAGCCACGAGTGTGGGCACAGATGGACAAAAAACCAACTGTCCAGTGAGCAATCTGAGCTGCAGTGGAGGGGCTGTGCTAAAACAAGACGATGCTTGGACCTGGAACAAGAGATATTAGAAAAGTCACAATCTGGGACTGAATTAGTCAAGGTTCTCTGAACATTTGAGCCCTTTCCAGATGAACCACGAAATTCAGAGAAGTAGTGGGCCACAGCTGGCAAAGCAAAACCCAAAACACCCTTTGTGGACAGTGCAGCCTGACAAAGGCGCGCAGCGGAGTCCCTGCAGCAGGCAGCAGCCCGGCTCGGCACGGGGGTACCTGTAGTGCCTGGTGTCCCGGATGGGCCGGTCGCTGCCCAGCTTGTCGCTCTCCAGCTGGTTGAAAGCGTGCTGCCGGTAGGGGTCTTCTCCAGCCTTCAGCACCTTGGAGGACAAGTAAGCCTTCTCGTCAAAACCCCGCCGGCTGCTCTTCTCTCCTTGGGGAGCCCTCGTCATCTAGAGCAGACACAAGCATCAGAGCGTCAGGGAGAGCAGCTGGCCCGTGCTTACACACAGGTGGTAAGGTCAGACATTGTCACACGTCTGGAAGTCACTCGAGTATGGGGGAAGGCAGGACAGGCAAGAGCTTGCAAAGGAAAGCACGAGGTCCTCACAGAAAGGGTGTTAAAATTGCCATCTCTGAGCAAAATTGCAGGCTTTGCTATCCTTACTGACTGAGCCTGGGATGAAAGCTGCTGCAGAGCCAAATTCCCTGTAGCACTTGTTATACAGAATGTGTGAGACTGCAGGCATTTGGAAATCCTTCCAGGCAATGAATGTCTGAGAGCAGCCTCCAGCCAAGGAGGCTGAGACACAGCATTTTGAGGCAAAGCAGTTTCAGCCTTTAGACAGTCACTACTGCATACAAACACAGAGGCAGCTGATTCAACAGGTTCCCTGCTGTGCCTTGCTCAGACTTGCCCAGTCTCATAGATGTCCCTGATACAGCTGAAAGCTGCACGTGACTGTCCCCAGTACCCCACAAGAGTTAAAAGACCTGGGCCATCCCTCTCCTCTCCTAATTTTCTTCTAACCTTCCTAGGCCACAGAGTCAGTACAATACCAGCACCTGAAAACCATTCACCAGGGTCAGCAGGAGGGAAGACAGGCACAGCTCTGGCCCATGCTGACCTCTTAAGTTTGTGATTCTGGTTGGAAACAACCTACAAACTCTAAAATGTGTGCTTATAAAGCAAACAAGATTGTTTATGCAATAAAAGTAGTTTAACAAGTTGTCTGTGGTAGCTGTTTGATAGACCAAATCCTGAAGAAGATAAAATACTCCCAGCCATGCAAGGGAGTCCTGGAGATCCCTAAAATGCTGCAAGAGGCAGATACTGGCACATACATGTCTCATTCAAAGCACTAGATAATCCACAGATCTTGAGATCCTTTTGTGTAAAATAGCTTGGATACCCTCTAACACCAGGTTTGATCATGTTTCTCCCTCTGCTAAAGGAAGTTACTGCTTTTAGGAGTTACAGAGGGCAGGAGACCAGTATTGGTCCCCAGTATCACACAGAATGTTGGCTGAGCCATTCTGGTGGGTTGGGAAAGAACTCAAGAGACCCAACACCACAGCAAATCCTTTAAGTAGGAGAGTGCTTAGAAGAACACTCATCTCTGCACCTTTCTCTGACAAGGGCTACCCTGCAGTGCAGACAGCCCTAGGAGAACCAGACAGTCAGATAAGATGATGGCAAATAAAATTCAGCATGGAGAAATGCAAGACAATGAACATTAGAAAAAATAAATTGAACTACTAATGTACATTGATGGATTTCAAATGAACCGTGACCACTCAGGCTACAGATCTGAGCATCCCCATGGACAGCTCAAATGAAACCCTGCACTCGGTCTGCTGAGATGGGAAATGCAGCAAATTGAATGCACTGCAAATGGGACAGAGAAAACTGAAATCATCATGAGCACTTATATGAAATCAGTGACAGCTCAGCAGCCATGGCCAGAACACAAGCTTTGTCAAGCCTGTATCTGGAAGAAAGCTACTGGAGGATGAAAAGAAATTAGAGGTTAGGACTATTCCATTTGGAGAGAAGATGAATTAAGTAAAAAAAAATTGAAGGTGGCCCATAAAATTATGCCTAATACAGTCAAGGTCAGCCTGATGCTCATATTTCCCTTTCTCACCATACAAGAATGAGGCACACATCTTTTCGTGGGAGAAAAAAAGCGCTACTATTTTCAACACTGAGAACTTCCCTCAGCCACTGCACAACCAAGCCAATGCTCATGGATTTGCCCTTGGGTAGGACACACTCAGGCACACTCCACTGGGTGAGCCTGCCTCTGCTGTGCTCCTCCAGGCAGAGACTGCCCTGCTCTGCCACCCCTTTTCCAGGGATGCTGCCACCATCCTCTCTGCCCCTTGCAGCCACCACACATCACCTGGGCACGGTGCTGGGTTACAGGAACATCTTGACTACTTTTATGGTTGGTTTCACAGCCTGCTGCCTAGAATCTTCCTTGAAATTGTATTTTCAGTATGATGAGAAAATAATTACTTTCATACCTCTAAAAACAGAAATGTTTTCTTTCCTTAAATCACAGAAGTTTTATCAAACTCAACTTCTGCTTCTCTTTTTCCTGTTGCCCTAGAAAACAATGCTGATTTGCAGCAAAAGCCCAGCTTATCACACACCTTTAAATATTTTGCAGTCACTCGCTTGCCCTTTGCTACTTATCACTTGCCTCTCCAAATACCGTGAAAGCAACAGCTGTTTTTGGTTTATGTTGCCAGGATCATACTAGAGAATGCTGGAAATGACAACATAACTTCAGGAGACATTCTTCTCAGGCCAGTGGGAGGGCTGGGTGCTCCCTATGGTGGGGAGCAGGGTCTGGCAGCCAGGGACCATCCCATGCCCCAGCCAGAAGTGGGCACCGGGGTGGGGGCACCAGAGCAGCCCCACCCCGGGAATCAGGCACCTCGCTGGGGAAGGACAGGATGGGGGCTCACCCCGGCAGGCCAGGGCAAGGCTATTGGGAGCTGCAGACCAGCCCTGCTGGAGCACCACTGGGCAAAGGGCTGCCAGACCCTGGGGTCCTGGCCGTGGGCAGGGAGGGGAGAGTCCCGGGGAGTGGGCAGGGACAGGAAGGCCCTTCATTGCTCTCAAGGCCATGACATATTTGAACTATCAGGGTTAATTCCTCTAGATACTATGGTCAGCATTCCTGATACACCAAAACGTGGTGAAAGAGCACTGGGAATTGATTGCCAGTTAAGAGTTAAGTCCCACTTGCAGTTTTATCTCAGACAGTATCTCTTTGTGCTCTCTTTAAACAGGGCATTCAGAGGATGATAGCCAGGAGGGCCTGGCTTCAGCTTCCAGAAAGGCAGCTAATCAATAGATAATCAACAAGTATCCAAATATCCATCGATGAGCACCAAGAAAGTAAGTAGGTAATAAATGGGAGCTAACTGAGATTTGTCAAGACTGAATCATGTCAGACCAATCTAATTTTCTTCTGTGATGGAGTAATCAGGCTCAAGGGTATGGAGAAGCAGGAGATAGATACATCATGACTTTGATAATGTTTTTGGTGGGGGCTGTTAAGATGTTTTCATTAGCAACCTAGAGAAATAATAGTCTGGGTGAAACTACTGCAGAATAGGTGAAAATGGTTGGAAAGCTACTATTAGAGCATAATTATTAGCTGTTCACTGTCAGAGTAGAGGGGATATGGTAAGAGCAAGTCTTAGGGGTTTGTTCTGGATCCAGCACTATTCAGTACTTTCATAAAATACCTTGGATATTCAGACAGTATGTTTATCAAATCCATAGGAAATCCAGAAAAAATTCCAGGCACGTTGGGTAACAGGATTAAAATTCAAAAAATTATCTCAACACGGGGAAAAAAAATGTCTGAAAACAGTAAACACAATTCAATAAGGGCACTGCAGACCTTTACAGTTCACCAGGTCTGTGCTGACACTAAATATGGCAGAGACAGCACAGTAGCAACTCCTCAGAAAAGCCCTAGACACTACAGCTCATTGCAAACCACCTGATAGCAAAGCCAGATTAAAAATGCAGAGCAAACACAATCCGGAGTGGAGCCTAGACAGCCATGAACTAGCCTGACAAAGTGAATATAAAGCTTATCTTTAAGGACTGCCTTGCTTTATCAGATTATATTCCTAGAACACAGATGCTGGACTACAGGATGTTTATTGCTGTGAAGTCAAATGATATTTGACAGGAACAGTGCAGGTTCTCTATGAGACCCTGCCAAATGCTGTGAGAAGGGCGGACTAATGTCTACCCCCTCTTTCCTGTTTCTTCACATAACACCTCTCACTTCAGGAAGAAGTCAATATAAGCAGATATTGGCTTTGGTGTGTTAAAGGCACTGTATGTACAGCTGAGTGCAGAGGCAAGACTTTTACCATACCAACAGGACAGTTCACACCCCTAGGTCCTTGATGTTGTTATACATCCTGTATCCCCATGCTTGGGGCTGGAACAAGAGTGAGTTAGGGGAGCAGGAGAGTTCCTTATGACTGATGCTCTCTGGTAGGTCAAAACCAAAAAAAAAATGGGCTCAACATAAAGCAGAAATAAAGATGAATAGGCACTGGAAATGTGAGTGTCTAGACTAGGGATTAGCAAACAGTTTGCATGAATTAAGTTTTGTCCCAAACATTGCTGGGACCTCAAAAAAAATTCACATATCAAAATTTCAGGAAACACTGTAAACCTTCTAATCTTATTTCACCATTTCTCATTTTCACATATGCTTTTCCCTTTCAGTGGCAGAATGGACTCAGATGCTCTTCTGCTGTTGAAAGCATGTTCTTATTTGTGTTCTGACATGGTTCAAGAGGCCAGAAACTATTTAAATGGCAAAATTAACTTTGCAAATGAGGGATTAAGGGAAAGGAATTAATGCCATGCATGTCCATGAAAACTTGAGAGCCTCATTTCTCAACTAACACAGGGATATTCCTCTAGGCCAGATATTTGTGAAATAGCAAGACTGTAATACAGACAGGGCCATTCATCTCTGTGCAATGTCACAGTCTGCCATCAGATACAGGCACAGCAGCTGCCACATTGTGCTAACAGCCACTAAAACCAGAGCTGGGGAATTCAGGGTCCCAAGATGCATTTTTTTAACAGCAGGCTTGGCCAAATTCAAAAAGAATAACCATTCTCCAGGGCTCATGAGGAATCATTACTTAATTAGAGTAAGGTATGTAAAACTCTCAAAGGTAAACATAATTAATCATTTTACAGTTACTGTGAAATTAGTCCAACAGCAGTTTTATGTGACAGGACATATACTCTGCAGCTCTTGCACTTCTTACACCTGTTCAGCACCAGTGCAACTAATGGAGCAGGGGGTGCCATGCTTCTTTGTTTTAAGCTCATTTTCACAATTGCCTCAGCTCTGTCAAACCCCAGAAGTGAAAAGCATCGATTCCAAGCCATGCCCAGTGTCTTTCCATGGAAGTCCTAACTGACCAGGAAGGTCTAACTGACCAATACAGACACAAAGCACGCCAGGGAGTAACAACTTCACCAAACCCTCTTCCCTCTTGAGGCCCCCCTTCCATTTACCCCCACTGCCACAGCCTCACACACTGCCACAACCCCCAGCCCTGCCAGCACCTCCCTCCCACCAGCTCTGCACCTCCAACTCCCCCCAGCAGATTTCTCTCCTCTGAACTGGTTTAATGCCAATTTCATCCCATCAGATTGAGATACACACTTGCTGGCTGTGCACATCCTCATCCCTCAGAAGGAAGGTCAGAGCCAAGCCACCTCTGCAAACCCCACTGGTGCTGCTGGGGCCTCCTGCATGGTGTGACACTTCTCTGTGGGCTCACTCCACGTGCTCCATGCACTGTCCCAGTCACCTGGAGACAAGTCCCCGAGAGGACAAGCCAGCATAGCACCAGCACCAGCAGGGAGATGCTGGTAAGCAGAGCAGTGCTTGGGGATGCTACAGAGGCTGGTGCTGCTCAGCTCTGTAACCATAGGCTGGCACATGGACGGGCTGTGAATGGCACAGATCACAGACAAGGCGGGACTGAGAGCTGCAGCAACTCCCGAAAAATTCCGAGGGAGCGAGCCACTCTCTGGGGGCTGAACCTGCAAGACCACGTGAACTCCATACCTGTTGCCAAAAGGGTTTGCTTTGGACAGCGTGCTGCATTTCCAGCTGGGGCTAGGAATCCCAGTGCGCACATGGCTTTCGTTATGTCTCACAAAATAGTCTGCACACTTCTCCAAAAAGCTGCTCACAGTCCTCAGAGACAAAAGCCTGTGCCTGGCAGCACAGGGCCTATTTTATTCATGCTTTGTTAAACTGTGTAAAGCATTTTAAATGTGGTTTGGGAACCATGCACTTATGGAACCTCTACTATGAAATTTTAATAAAAATTACCACAGTTAAATAGAACCATCACTGTTCTTCGAGAAGTCCAAGTGCTGACAGCAGAGCCCAGAGACCAATTTGAATGTTTCATTTGTAGCTTGCACAAACTGGAGTAACACAGTGGAAACAGTAAAGCAACTCCATCAGCTCCCAGGGCACCTAATTGGTCACAAAACAATTTCCACTGCCATTACCACTGGGCAGTCTTGAGGCCTGCTGCCAGTTCCAAACTGGAGACCAGCAGCAGATGCCCAGCAGGGGCTATTTCCAGTGCCCTCTGAGAAGAGCCCATAATGACCAGCTCACAGGGCTTCTCCAGGCCCTGTGACAGAGCTGTAATTGCCATGGGATGGTGAAAGTGAGAAACAGAGGTTGGCTGCTGGGGCTTGCTTTCCAGTACTGACGCTTGCCCAAAGTGCCTCTCTACCTCCCTATTCTTTTCCATTGTCTCTGGGCATTTATTGCCTTCTGTGCAAGCAGAGGCAATTCTCTGTCAACTCTGCAAGACTTGCATCTCTACTCTCTCCTGGTTTTGCCCTGAGAAGACCTTTCTCTCTATACCTGCCCCATGACTAGAAAGTCATGCCACTCCACCAAATATTTTCTATTTTGTTCTTCTTTTCTTCCCTCACAGTTTTGCCAGACACTGAGTTGTTGACAAGGAAAGCGTCCTCAAGAATCTGGCCTGCAAAGGTGGAAATTTTGTACAAGATAAGAAAGGAGAAACAACTACATTTCTGTGTTTGGTTTCCACAGCAACATCCTCCCCACAACCAGCAATTTTTAGATGCTACTTGCAGACCCTCCTCCAAGAGATGTAGAAGATGGCACAGTGCACTCCCTGTTACTGCCTGCAGCATGGATTAGGTGAATATCACACACTACCATGATGTCTGTCACAAGCAGACATGGGTTGTTAGTGTTTAGAAACAGGATGTTGCTGACTTACAGGTCACAACAGTGTGTTGATGGACAAGGTTCGGTCACTTTCTAGCAGACTTGCCGTGGCTTGACAGCTGGTCTTTTGGGGAGTTTTAGGGAAGAAAGCAACACAAGAGAGCAACACAGTGTGTGGGAAGTTTACAGGGGGAACAGCAAAAAAACCCCTCGAGTAATTAAATTACTGCCTCTATCATGAGCAGTGGTTCTCTGATACCCTCATCCAACTTCTCAGCACACACAAAGGTGGTGCCTGTCCTACCACACTCCCAACTCCTTGCTTTCACGTGTAAGTACTCGCAGTCTTGCTTCTGAGGCAGCCACGTGGCCTCTGCCTAATGATCCTACTCAGCCATCTCTTTAGTGTCTCTGTGGAGAAGCATCCTTCCTGTAGTATTTCATCCAGATCCTGCAGTCCTCATCTATAGGAGTCCTTGTCTGTCCGGATCACTGTGCCCAACTCTCAAAGACACGCAAGGCAGCGTGGGTTGACAACTGGAGGATGGCAAGAAGTAACTGAGAGTGCCCAAGTGCCAGCACTGGAGCGCCCATCAGCGTCACCCATCCTGCAAACCGCAGCCCCAAAGAGCGCGGGGCGCCTGCTGCCGTGCTGGGTACAGCAGCTCAGCACCACCCTGCATGCAAACGAGTTCCTTCCACCTGCAGTGACTGCCTTCTGCACCAAGTGACCTCTCTCCATGCTCACCCAGATTAACAAACTGGGCATAAATCCTGCCAGCCTGGATTCCCCTCTGAACACAGTCCTCATGTGTGTTCATTGTAGAATGACAACCTGAGAAGCCAGAATTCATTATCCAGCCTCTCATGGGACGGGTGCACAATACCAGTGTTTATCCTGCTCTGCTGCTGGCCAAGGCAGATACAGTATATGTAGATATACATCAGGAGATGACTTCATAAAGCGTGTCCATCTTTGACCCAGCCATTCAATCCTGAGTAGACCTTCAGCAGTTAACAAGGGTTAGACCCTAAACAGTGTTCTGGCCCCACTGCCCAGAGGCAGGAAGACTTTGCCCATAACTGGAGGGAGGGGACGTGATGCCCTAAGGTATCTTTTTGGTCTTTTGTTTTCAGGAGTGTAAAATAAAGCAAAGCAATAGAAGCCAAAAGGGCTTCAAAGACAGATACCTGAGGGCACTCTCTTCCAAACAGCTTGGAGGAAATGAGGCTGCTCAAAACCACAGAAATCCAGACCCCAGATGAGTTAATGCAGTTGCCAAGGCCCATTTCTTCCCTCAGTTTGAAGTCTAATGCACACAGATGTCTAGCATGAAAATGTACAATATAATTTTTTGGTTTAATATATTTATGATATTTACATACATTGATTTTGTATAAACACCCACATGTCCAGACTTGCATACATCTGGTTTCTATGTTTGTTCAGTCTATCTCATACCTTGGAATAAGACCATTTGTTCCCTATTGGGCAGAAGTTGCGAACACTGCCACTTTTGCCCATAGAAACCTTTATGCTTTTGAATTCCACTCCAGGAGAAAACAACGTGGAAAACCCCATGAAAAATAGTGAGTGGATGGTCTTCAAAACTGCTGACTACCAGCACAAGGGGATAGTGTGAGGTCTATGGGGTTGCTGTTCCCTGAAACAGCAGTTGTTTTCCAAGCACATCTCCCTGTGTCCATAAATACCCATGACACCACCCAAGGGACCAGGCTGTTCATGCTGGCACCCACACCAGAGCAGCAGCACTGTCAGAAAGAGATGCCAGTGGCTAGCTGAGGACACAGTGCCTCTGGGTATGAAGGTTTTGCACAGAGCACATGGTCACATGGACATGAAGCTGTCTGCATTCAGACATCTGTTTAGTATCGCACAGGAAATCCCCTCAGCAAAAGCCATCCAGGCTACTTACTGTATGTAGGAACACTGCTCTACTAAAGGCCATACCTACACAATTTGTAAAAGTGCTTTGAGGCCCTTCAGGGTAAAAAAGGTGCTATGTGAAGACGCATTTTTTTTTCTTTTGGAAGAATATTCCCATCTTCACAGACATTTAAATATGCAAAGTATGCCTCTGGTTTCCCAGTGATTTTGACTTAGGAAAACAAAGAAGACAAAGAAACAATATTTTTTTATTTGTCTTCTAAGCATTAGATGCTCAGTGGCCACCTGGCTGTTACCTGAACCCTGATTTAAATCACCTGTATCAAGACAGACTTGACATACAGCATTCTGTATCAAGATGATGCCCCCATGGTCACCTTGTAACAGCCAAAAAGCCAACAAGACAGATGAAATGAGGGTGGTCTATGTCTTCACAAATCATCAGTCACATAAGCAGCACCTTTCTGTGCCTACTCCCCCACCCAGGCTGTCTGCACAGACACAACGTGTGTATGTGCCTGCCTGCTGATGTACTAATCTATTCCCTTTGAACTCAAGTGACCTACATTCAGTCCTTTCCTCCCAGTGAATCACAACTGTCTGGAGTGACAGATGCTGCCACGGATATTTTCACAGACAAGGAGAAAGCAACTGTAGGCTTCATAAGCTGCTACCGTAGTAAGCAGTGAACTGGTTACCCAAGAGATGAGCAGAGGTCAGCTAGCACTGAGAAGAGGGCATCACTCATCCAGAGTATTACAGTATTTAATTACATTAAACTTGGGGCTCATTTTCTTTTCCTTCAAGATTACTCTGCAAGGGCTTTTTGCTAAGGCTAGAGAAAGGAAGCTAAAGTACCTTTTTAATCATTCATCATCAAGAGTTAGAGCTTTAAATGGAGATCAGAAGATTAAGAATAAAATAGCGTGGCTTTGCAATTAGCCAACATTCATACTCCACAGAAATACTGTGCACATGCACAGCTGAGTCAGGAAGACAAGGGTACACCTCAGGACATTTCACACCCCCACCAGGGACAAAGCCAGCCCCACAGCAGGAGGTGGGAATTTCTCCCTGGCTTCCAACAAGGAAAGATTTTTTCCCTAGTGTGTTTTTGTTAGCAGGTCTTGCTCCAAAGTCATGATTTTAAATATAATCCAATTCTGCACCAACTCTCTCCTCTCTCCCCATGTTAACCACCCGACTGATCCTGTCACACCTCTGACAGTAGCTGCTCCAGGCAGGTGAGAAGCCCTGCACATCTGGCAGGATGAGCTGGGTGGCAGTCTGGCCTCAGCAGCCACACTCCTTCCTTCCTGCCTTTGTGCCAGCTGGGCCCAGTACCATTCTGCTTCTGAAGGCTGCCCCACAGCCCCAGAGCCTGCACGGACCTTGTGTTCCCAGGAAATAACACCTGAGCAGCACCTGACCTTGATGAGTCAGGTAATTAACCACAATGCTCCACACAGCTCCTCCTCACATTAGCTTTTGAACATCACAAAGAAAGGCTTTTGGCAGGACATATTGTTTAGGAGTCAGACAGACCCAATATGAAAATGCAAATTGTCTGTAAACCAACAACCAAAGTGACATTTAGCAGAGTGACTTAATATAGCTCCTCATGTCACCGCTGAAGCATGACCTGGTTTCTTAGAGGATTCCAGGAGTGACCTTCAGCTTGCAATGTAGACTTGTATTTCAGAGGTTTGAAGCTATGAGATCTACTCCCAAAGACTGTAGTGACATTCCTTCTGCAGTGACAATACCGATGGTGCGTGTACATCCGTGATTTATTACAAAAATGAGTCTTTTTGTACAAGACCTTCTTCACTCAGACATCTCCTCTGCCAGGCATTCAGCCCTGAGGCATGCAACATTGTTTTCTAATAGTGGAAAAAGTCACTGCCTATCTGTCCCCGAAGATTTGAGACAATCGGGCCATTGCCATTTTGTTTAGGAGCCAAATGATATTCCATTTTAATTGATTAATTTTTCAGTTACTGCATTGCTCCAATTCCAGAACTTAGCAATCAATGTGAACTGACAAAACCCTCAGAGCTGCACTCTGCTCCTGCCTGGGTCTCCATTTGCAAAAGCATTAAATTCACCTCCCCAACAGCAAATTTAATCAAGGATGCATACCAATGAAGAACCATGCAATGGGCTCATAAATGCCTGTCAGATATGAAAAACACCTGTGTTATGCTCTGCAGGCCTCTGCCACTCTTAGACTTCAATCACACAAATAACAGAGGCCTCCTCAACAGCCCCTCAGCTCTGCCATTTAATCACTGTCAACCAGGAAGGAGCTGGGCACATAAGGAAGAGCAGAACCACTGAAGCATCACAGAAATACACTCAGGACAGGTATGGCCACAACCACTGCTCACAGAAATACAGTTCTGCCATGCACAAAGTGCTGCAGTCCCTCACACAGCCCCTTGTCTCATTCTGCAGGTGCAAACTGCAGCAAAACAAAGTCGATGATAGTGAGGATCTTTAAAATCCATTACTCCATCAATCCCTGTCCAATACAAAGGGCATCATCTGATTCTGCACACACAATGCTCAAAGTTCTGTAGTGTAAGAACATCTTGTAAAAATACAACTCCTGGGTTATGTTGTTAGGAGAACTCACAGCTTTTCTTCGGATAGGATAAATTTTTGCTGTCATAGTTGCAAAAAAGAAAAAGGTGGATGTCTAGAAATTCAAAACCCAGAAGGTAAAGGACACAGAACTTGATTTTCTTATCAAGTAATGTTTGAATGTTTTGTGGTCAGCAATAACACCACTGCAGAAACCTTAGGCTATAGCTGTTTCTTTTGGCCTGACTTAACTACAAATCTGATCAGGCAGATTTTGGGAGCTGCTGGTTTTGAGTTCATTTATGAAAAGGTATGTCTGGAATTTTTCTGCATATATTCAACTAATGAAATTTTGCTCAAATTCCATTTTTAAAGAGCTCCCAGCATCATGCAACCAAGTCCCACTTCCCTCTCACCCAAAAACTGCACTCCTGACACACCCACCTCCTCTCCCAGCCCCCCAGCTGGCTCACAACCCAGTCATCAGCTCAGCAGTTTTCACCCTGTGAGCAAGTTTTCATTTTCCAAAGTTCACATATGGGTCACAGCAAGAAATGTGGGTGTCTGTTTCTGATAGCTGGGGCTGTGATCCTAACCTTTGGCTTCCCAGAGGAGTGCTGTGTGAGTATAACCAATCCTGTCAGGAAGACAGTTTTTCCTTCTCAAGATCCACCGGATGCTTTTTTAAAAAGTCTCCTTTTCCAAAGTATGACAGCTGAGTACAAGCACTACCCAAGGACTGAGTGACCTCCATTCATGGCCCTGGGCAACACAACAGCCTCGCTCCCTCCCACGGCCTGAGGAGCACCAGGCAGGTGCATTTTTCACCACACAGACCTCTTTCTCAACCAAAGAGAGAGAACAGCTTCAAAAGGCCGCTGGTCAAAGAACCTTGCCCAGGCCTTCAGCAGCCTTACTAAATATGAATGAAAAATAAACACAGACACATCCAGTCCTGTCACAGCTCCAGGAAACCCATAGGGTTGCTCATGAGGACCAGCACTGCTCAGTGAGTTCTGCTTTCTCCTCTCCACACAAAGCTACATGAAGCACATAGGCTTTGTGTTCAGAGGAACACAATGTAAGTCTGACTGACTGTAACTTACTACTTAAATTCACTGGTAAAATTGCCAGTGACATCAGCAGGATTTCAGCCACAAGAAAAATGTAAATAATGAGAAATAAACATACACAGAGTACTCACAGAGGACCCAATTTTCTACTATCTCTCAGAATTTTGGAAAAATTAAACTGCTTAGCACACTAAAGTTCCCTTTCTTCTAAGTCTTTATTTGCTCTGGAAAATGGCTCTTGTTTAGAAACCATTTTAACTATGTTGTAAATGGCCTTCATTACCCAGAAGACAAATAATGTATAAATTTTTAGCTGGAGGTTGTGGTGGTGATGTAAATGTTAAAAGCAAAACAGCTTGTTTGAGATATGGAGTCTGTAAAACAGCTCATTTTCTCCCAAACAGAAAAAAAAGTTGAGGCATTCTTCACATTTCTGGCTTGCTCTTGTTGGGTTTCAGCATTTCTGGCTCCACAAAGGAACGTGGGAGATGAACAAACATGAACAAAGGAAATGTGCTGACAGGTTTGTTCAGAGTAGATTAAAAAAAAAACCCAACCAAAAAACCAGCCAAAAGCAGAACTATGGTTTCAAGCACCAAAGATATCACAAAATAAACTTAAAAAACCCTCCAAACCTGAAAATGCAACCATCCAAAAACTTGAAAGAACAGTCACAGACAGGGAGCAAGATGCAGGAGGCCTGTCCTTAAATTACAAAAGGTGAATCAGAAATTAGCTTGTAATTCTGCATCACAGTTTGGAATAAGCATTTCTTACTGCAGCTGGTTGAATGTAGAGAGTATTCTGTATGAGCCTGACCATGGCAAGATGTGGACCAGCAGCACCCAGGCAGTGTATTCATCTGTATGCCCTATTCCAGGCAATTTCTCCCTGCCAGTGCTGAAGGTGGTTGGACCAGCAACACAACCAAATGCCAATAAAGAGCAACACTCTTTAGCAGAAGAGAAAGAGAAATCTGTTTTGTACTGAACAGAGCAGATTTATCCGTTCAAATCTTGTTTTTGATTAGCACAAAGGCAGCTGCCAGTGAGGTCCCTGCACCCGGAACATGCACAGCAGCTCCCATGTTCAGTGAGTAACATTCAGTGCTCACAAGCCAGCCAACTGCCAGGACAGTATTCTTCTATCTTTCTCCCTAATTAACAGATATTTAAGCAATATGTACTGATGAAGGACTCTTCATGATCTGTCAATAGATACAGCTATTCATACAGTTGTCACTCAGACAGCCTACAGCTCTCTCTCTTGTCCCTTCCTCCCCAAGTCAATATACAAAAGGCATACTTAAGGCTGTAGAGTTAGGCACTCAGCAAAAAGGGCAATCCTGAATTGTGAGTGTCAATACAAACCTACTTCTACCATGCATGTCCACTGAAAGCTTTAACTGGCATGACTGCACATAATTACATGCCAAAGTGTGTCCTCATGCAGAGACTGAACTCCCTGGAGTTCTTCCTCTGCTTCCCTGCAATCATGTGCGAAGTAGAACAGAAAAGAGTGGCATGCCAAAAGTGTCCAGATCAAGTCCCCAGTGATATCACACACAACAGCTTTAACAAATTTGAAGCCTGAAATTGTAGTCAGGCCTGCAACTTAGCCCCAAGTGGAGCCAGAGCAGCACTAAGCCAGAAAAGTCTTTGCATTCCAAGAGGCAGCTTGCTTTACACATGCCAGGATTCTGTCAGGATCATCCTTAGGGAGGGATGTAGGAAAAAAGACTTCTTTTTTTTTCTTTTTTTTAGGAGGCAGCATTTTCACAGAATCACTGAAGGGGTAAAGTTGGAAGGGACCACAAGGGGTGATCTGGTCCAGCCTCCCTGCCCAAGAAGGGTCATACTAGAGCACATGGCACAGGATTGTGTCCAAATGGCTCTTGAGTATCTCCAGTGAGGAAGACTCCACAACCCGTCTGGGCAATCTATTCCATGTGGATGGTCACCCACAGAGGACAGAAGATCTTCCTCATGTTTAGGTGCATCATTTCCTGCCCATTGCCTCTTTTCCTATTGCTCAGCACCATTGAGCAGAGCAAGNCACATGGCACAGGATTGTGTCCAAATGGCTCTTGAGTATCTCCAGTGAGGAAGACTCCACAACCCGTCTGGGCAATCTATTCCATGTGGATGGTCACCCACAGAGGACAGAAGATCTTCCTCATGTTTAGGTGCATCATTTCCTGCCCATTGCCTCTTTTCCTATTGCTCAGCACCATTGAGCACAGCAAGAAGTAACTGGCTCCATCCTCTGACACACTCCCTTCAAGATCCTTATATATACTGAAAAGGTCCTTTCTCAGTCATCTCTTCTAAAGGCTGAGCAGGCCCAGCTCCCTCAGTAATTCCTCGCAAGAAATGGTCCAGTTCCCTCACCATCTTTGTCATTTTAAGGTCTTTTTTCCTCTTCAAAGCCAGACCTTCTCAGGGCAGGTCTTTTCCTCTTCTAACATCAGCCTCTATAATTACAGCAGGGTCCCCTACACCGCTGTAATTGCCACTCTGGAAATTCCTTCCCTTTTTCTCCTTATCTATTGCCCAGTCCTGCTGTATTTTCCAGCAGATGCTTGTGGAGAGGCAAATGGCTATCCAAGCTACCAAGAAAACCCATGCTGTAGGCATGCTTTGGAAGGACCTGCTCCATCTCTGCCAGAAACTCAACGTGCTCTGCTACTGGCACCTTCCCTCTAGAAGGATTTTAACACTGCCCAAAACAGTGCAAAAATGGAAAACAAGAATGAAAATAAAGCAAAACCCAGAACCACTGCACAGACAAATAAGCATCACACCAGGGAAGAAGCTGAACTCCCTTTTCCTTCTCCCAGACCTGCCATTGAATGTGCTGCTGGAAGCTGCAAATGATACCTGTTTTCTTCAACTAGTCTAAGCCTTCCAAATGTCTGATCAAAGACCCAAGCTGTTCTTAAACTCAAACTGCAGGACATTCCAGTGCTGCAGAAGGCATTTGGCCACTCATCTCTCACTGCCTGGATGGGTAGCAAAGAGGCAGTGACACCAGTGACACACACCCACAGCCTGCAACTGCTCCTAGCCTGCCTCGAGCAGAGGGAGAAGTAGGTCTCATACTTGGAAAGATCCCAAGGTATCATAAACCTGCTGCTGTTTCCCTTTACAGCAACATTTCTGTCTCTGATTGCATATGCAACCTTCAGGGCACAAGCTATAAAGCCCAAGCCTACAGTTAATACAGAGATCTGCCGGCATTTCTAGATGTTTGTTACCATAGCAACACCACAGCAATACCACAGTACTGTTTAGCTTGTTTGTTGGTTTTGGTTTTTTTAAAGCTAAGTCCTTATCCAGTGCACACAGCCAGCTCCCAGTTATGTGAGAAGGAAACCTCAGTGTGCCGTGGCTGTGGCAGAGCCTCCTTCCCGGGAGCAGGGTGCTGGGAGGAGATGCTCAGCTCCTGCCTCAGCCCCACTGCGACTGCAGGGCTCTGCCCGCTTCATTCACCAAAGCCGTTCCTGGCGCCTGCGCCCAGCATGGTGTTGCTTACCACCCACGCTGATCAGCAGCACATCACTGCACTTCTTACCTCCTGGGGAGCTCTTGTGATTAACTTTTCTCAGAACACCCATCAGACTGTTAGGAGCATCCACTTTCAGTCTTTTCATCTTCTTCCCTGAACAGCACAGCCAAAAGCAGCTTACATGACTAGCACAAACAACATAAAGCCAACTTTTCCTTCAATGCTAGAATTTACTTCAGGGTCTGGTAGGGATCTACAGAAGCCTTAAAACAACTATCATAAGACTGTTTTCCAGGCCTGCCATATCAACACACAGCTTGGTCAACAGCTTGTTTTTCAGCATGTCATTCACAGGCTACTCCAGAGAATGCGAAAAAGACAAAAACAAAGTTGATTGACAGCTATATACTCCTCAAATATAACTAACTGTAGTCATGTTCAGAATCAAGGATACCCACAGGAGAATCCTTCCAGAAGAAGAAAAAAAAGGTATCATTTTGCCAGAACGTTTCTTTTATCTTTTTTAAAGAGTCAAACACTTGATACATTTGGATAATTTTGGAAAGCTGACGCTTTAGCAACCAATGCCCCAAGCTGGTGGAGCAGAAGAGCTTAGCAGCACACTTCATTAGAAACCAATGAAGTTAAACAACAGGAAATTGTCTCACCATCAAACCCTTGTGAGGGATGTCCATTATAAAATGGATTGATTTTTGCACACCTGTCTTGCTGATGCACTTGGACTGCACACTACCCATGTCTGTATGCCAGTTCACAGAGGGTAACTGCCTGGTACAGGTCCTGCAAATGAATAATCTCTCCTTAAACATAAGCAGCAGAGGTTTGTACCACAACACTGGAGGCCTGGAATTGATACATATCTATCAGTCATGTGGAACAAGAAAATTAACAATTTTGTTAGAGGATAGTAGAAAGGTATCTTTCAAAAGTTCATTGATCTTTAGTCACTGATTGGGGAAGAAATCACGTTTCTCATTTCAGAAAAGTAAGTGATTTTCCTCACTGAAGGCAAAATATGTAATATGCTTCAGAAATGGTTGCCTTTGAGAGAGGCAATTGACACAGACCCTGCACAGTGGCGATGGCAAGGCAATAGCAATTTATATCTCTGCATTAAGCAGTGTCAACAGTTCAAGTCCTACTGTGCCAGGTCTAAGACATGCTGATAGGTGTCAAGAGAAAAGAGATTTGAAAAAGGCTGATTTACTTGGGAACACTAAAAAAATCTATTAGAATCCCATGGGCTGAGGTCCTCCAACTCACACAGCAATCACAAGTACATGCTCATTTATTGTGGTTTTAATCAATGGAGTTGAAAGTGCTTCACCAGTTTTTGCTGGTGGAGCCTCTGCTGCAAAGCTCAGAGATCACCTGCAGCTAAAGAGGGGTCTTATCTGCTGCAAGTCACTGGTGACTTTAGCCAAGGATGTATGTGTGAGTGATCCCATCTTGAGCAAGCCCACCCTCACACAGGAGCGTAACCGGGCCTGTCCCCAGCTCTTGGATGCCCCAAATCCTGCTTATGGGTGCCCAAGACAAGAGCAGTTTGAGAGGAGGGAAAGCAGCTGGATCCCAGAGCTGCCTGCTCCACCATCCATTCCTGCAGGATGCCTCTGTGGCTTTTAAACTAAAGGTGTTCAAGACAAACATCTGCTTGGTGGGGATGGAAGCGCAGCAGCCAAAGTGATCAGGTTTGGCTTCTTATTAGGCAAGTATGTCACTTCTTTTGGCAAATACAGGGAGGCATTCTGATCTCCAGTGCTTTTGCTCAGGTGTCCAAATGGCATGCCAGCATTTTGTTTGTACCACTCAAAGCAGCAGGAGAAACAACAGATCTGAATTACTACTTCAAACAAAACAGGGAAATAAGTACAAAGATGATAAAAATCCTCTGTACTGAAGAAAGTCTCTGCAACAAGAACTTTAAGGCTTTTGGTATATACGCACACAAGTAACATGTACAAATCTCCCAGACAACTCAGTTCAGACACTGCTAATGCAAGCAGATCTTTGGTTTCCTAAAAAAAATAGTGTCCCATTTTTTCCTCTTTTGAAAATGAGGAAGGTCTACAGGGATGTTAAATAACTGCTGCTCTCTGCAGTCTAGAGCCAGGGGAAAAAGCAAAAGGAAACAAAGTTGGTCCTATCTTGCTACTTGCAATGTGCTTCCCATCCAAATTAGCTTTTTTTATCCATCCTGCCAGGCCCCCTGCAAGCTCTTCCCGTCCCATGCCACTTGGAAGCATTGAGTCAGAGGCTGTCAGACTTTTCTATCTACAGGTTAATATTCACTCTCTGAGTTATGGAACCATTTAGGCCAATAGCTCAAACTGCAAGGATATTTCCAGCAAGGCTGCTTCAGCTGCCCTTGGAGCTGAACTGAGAGCTTCTGGTCCAGCTGGCACCTTTCCACCCTGTCCCCCACTCAGTGCTCAGCTAGAGATGTGGGTGCAGCAACCACCCCAGCAAACGACCATCTCTACCCTGGTAACATCTTAACAGATGAAAGATCCTACAATTACTCCCTCACCCAGCAGGTATGCCTTTGACAGACTCCTCCTCTTATGACACATAGAGCAATACTGCCAGAACCAATTTCCAAATGACTGATAAATTTTGTAGGGAAGCAGCAAGTGGGGAAAGCATATATAGAACACCCATCCCCAGCCTCTGTTTTCCTACACATATTCACACCTTCAATCTCTTCCCAGAGCACTGAGTTAACCTGCGTGGAGTAGTAAGTTTTTAACCAAGAGGGAGAGGAACCCCCTCAACTTCTTTAAGTTAATAATGACTTTATGTTATCCTTCACTGCACATTTTTATGTTACCAGGCAAGTAACAGCCATCATCCCTCCCATAAGCCCCTGGTTAATACCAGCCTGACAACAGGAATTCTCTTTGCAGTCAACCCATCTGAACCAAAACATTACCAGAATGGTGTCTTCACCACCCAAGCGCTTTAACCTTGAGTGCAAACATCATGGCAACAGAGCAAAAACAGTTTTCCTCAGGCACCACTGCCAGCATCTGGTGGTGACAACTTGGCTTTTGCTCCTCCTGTTTCCCTCCCCACTCCTTCCAAATATAACTAACATCCCTCAGTGTCTTCTCAGCCCAGTTACTGGAAGATGACCTCTGTCTCCAGACCTAGCAGGGCCCACATCTCCTGCAGGTATGGGACTGTACTGGCTCAGGCTCTGCCTCTCTCACAGCCCAAAGGGGAGGCAGTACCCAAGGACAAGGAAATACAGCATTATTTGCAGACAGATGGAGGGATGTGTGGTAAGACGATTTTCTCCTGTGTTTTACTGCCTCCCAAGCAGTGTCCCTACTGGCAGCTAGCAGAAACACACTTACTCTGTTCTTCCTGTAAACTGCCTATGTGGGCTTCTCCATCTGCCTCTGCCTGCCACACTGGTGTTGCTCCTCAAGGCTCCAGGGTTGAGAGCAAAGTCTTTGCCAAGTTACAAGAGGGCTCAAAACTCATGTCTGAGACAGCTTCCATAGGTTCACTTCCTTTTTAGTCAGGGAAAGGAAACACTTCTCCTTAGCCATCTGTTAACACCATGATAACCATCTGGAGAGGAAGAAAGGGGACAAACCAGCTAAAAGACATTTTCCCCAAGGAGATAAATTGAGGTTATTGGCTAAAAAACCCACCAAAATCCATTCTACAGTAGTCCAATACTTCTTGTGTTAGGAGGAGGGCCCTGCTGCACCCCGGGCAAACATTTCAAGTAACACTGATGTGCTTTCCAGACAGCAAGATGTTCTTGCTTTATTCTCTGAAAAAGACCCTTCAAAACCTGAAGGTAAGCAATTAATCCCTGGTGCTGGAAGCTAGGTTTCACACAGAACCTAATAAGCCATTTTTAACCTCTAATTCTTGAACTTTGCACAGACAATGCACTTTCTCTTCTTTCAATGCTTTCAAAATGGCATGCCTTGGCCACCTGAGGGAGGGCAGAGAGAGAACACAGGGTGCAAGATGTGCCCCAAACCAAGCTGTTCATTTTGAAATGATCATAGTACATTATATGCTTGCACTCTGTTCCTTCCTTTCTAGTGGCAGTATAGGAGAAGAGAACATAGATGCTTTAGGAGAGGGCTGCTGTTAAAAATTTAAACATGCCATGATTTTCTCCCTTTATCCCAGCAGATCTAGATATTTTTGAATATGCAAGTTTCAAGCATTTGCTGATCAACAGATAGCAAGCCTTGTGGAACTACCTCAACTCAAAAGTCACCAGTTCATTAACTAATTAAAATAATAGTGGCAGCACATAATAGTGGTAGCACAGCAATATCAAATGGAACCTCATCTTTCTGCAGACATCAAGGATTGCCAATTTCATAAAATAGTACACAACAGATGCATTTCTGAGGAATTTCTGAGGATGTGATTAATCTCTGTCCCCTGCCACAATAACAAGAGAAAGATGCCCATGTTTATGATGAATTCTTCTAATTAAAGAACCCAGTGCAAATGCCACGTGTTTCACATGAGGCATTTTGTCTAAACCAGGAACCAAGTTCAAGGATAAAATTCAATTGCATACCTAGGTAAGCACAAATCACAGTGACACTCTTCCTTCTGCCAGGCAGGAGCCAATAAACCATTCCTGGACAACTCGTTACTGTCTGCCTCATTTGAGGCACTCATTACAAGGGCCTTCACCTTGTAGCACTGCAAGATGTCTCACCAGCAAACAGAGACCTGAGCACTGTCACTGCTGCATCCTAAAGATACCCACTGAGGAGAGGTGTCATCCTAGGGGGGCAAAGCATGCTGGCACTGTGCATCAGCAGGGCATATTCACTTCCATTTTCCTTATCACCCCTGCCTTCCCTGCAGAAGAGCTGTGACTATTTAAACATGCACTGAAGCTCTAAGGAAGGGGATGTCAGTTAAATGCCCAGCGGGAAAGACATTCAAAGAGAAAGTCAATGGAGCCTGAGCAATCAGTGTAAATCAAGACTTTAACCTTTCTGAGCCTCCTTCAGACTCTTGATCTGTAAAAGAAGATGCTTAAACACTTACCACATTTCTGAAGAGTCAAGTGCACATGACCTGTCAATGCAAAAAATGTTTATTACCAAAAGTACCCATTGAAGTGTTTCAGTCTTATTGTCTGTGGACTGTTTTCCCTGTAAAAACCATTGGGCAGAACAGATGCCACTATGAATCTGTTTAAACTAGATATATGGATTCACTTTCAACCTGTACATCTCTAGTAGACAGATCCGTAGCTTGATGCAATATCCAAGTCCTAACTAATCTGACACTAATAATTAAGTCATAACTATAGCAGCCAGTACCCAATCTTCTGGTGCATAAAACAGCAGTTTCTGTTTATTGACCAGCAGAGAGAAATCTGGCTGCCTGGCAGCTGAATCAGATTGGAGCAGTCCCTTTCCAATGCAGCAAAGAAAACTTTCAAGGAAAATCATCCTCTATCCACTGCTCTCAGGGGTAACACAATTAGGCCATGACACACAGTATTTAATACAATAGGAAAAAATCCACTGATAGCATTTCCCTTGCCTGAATGGAAGGTAGGCTGTTAAATTACCTCTGAAGGAGCAGACAGGCCTCTCTAACAGCAATCCTCTCCTCCTAAACCACACATCTTTAAAGAGCAGCCAGCTCCAGTCCAGTCACATTGAATTCTACTCTGTAACCCAGCATCCTTAGATAAATTTTTCCTGCTGGTTACATACATTGGTTCCAATCTGGCTCAATATAGACTAAAACCACAGCATTGTGCTTCCTGCATTTTATACTGTCAACCTATTTAATGGGACAGAGGAAAGGAAGAGCTATCAGATGGTTTCCATACCTCCTAAAGCAAGCCAGAAGCTCCAGGAGCCATGGAGCCATTTCTGCAGGAGGCAGTCAACATCTGCAGGGAGGCTGCAGTTATTTTAAGGCAATATTAAGAGCTTACATTTCAGTGAATATTCAAGTATTTTAAATGCATTAAAATTGTTTTAAATATATTTTAATACTTCCACACTCTCTCTATAATAGGAGAACAAAATAACGACAAAAAAATCCTTGCACCCCACACTTCTTCATATACCTTTCTCCTCTCAAGGAAGCACCAAGCAAGCTCCTCCAATTCAGATAAGCTAGTTCAGCAAATCAAGGAGAATATTGTCATCCCACCATCATACTCTCAAAAATGTACCAAACCAGTTTAATTAAGCTTAGAGAGTTTTTTGCAGTGACAAGTTCTTTCAGGTGGATACTTACTAAAGCACAGGATAAATACCTTCCTCCTTGCAGACTTGGTGTCTGTACTGAGAACAGATAGCTGAGCTGCCCTCTAACATTGGAGACATTCCCATGCTGTTGTTTTTCACACACTCTTTGGTAACGCTGAGGTACCAAACTGGCAGGAAGATTGTACATAGTTCTGGAAGCATGGCCTACAGGGAGCCTGAATGGCACTACCAAACAGGTGGGGATTTTTCGCTCACCCTTTTCAGAAGCAAAGGTATTTCTTTTAGATCATCAGGCTTTTGGTCTATTTTGGCTGTCTTTTCCCCTGCAGTAAGTCCCAAGAGACCATTTCTGCTTCCAGTGCAGAGCTACTCTGAAAAACCAGTCCTGCAGAACCAATTCAGTCCCACTCCCACTACCACACTAGCACCACACGGAGACACTCAAGAAGCAGTAGCAAGTCTGTGTCAAACAGGACAGACTTACCTAAGGATGCTGTGTTGGCTTGAGCTTGTTAGGAGCTTTCTTGAGCTGGCATACTGCTGCTGACCTAGAAACATTACTCCTCACCCCTCTGATCAGGAGAGGTGCTCTCCAGCATGCTTCACAGAGTGGGTTATCCAGCCCAGGTACAGGCTGTACCCCAGGGCCCCACACTTGAACTGCCAAGTTTCCCCTGCCTGCATTACAGAATTATTGGCAATATTATCCTATATCACTTGCCAAAACAATGGTGATAAAGGCCTGGCCATGTAACTTTTCATCATCCAGCTGATGCTATGCAGACTGCTGGAGCCTGAACTAGCTAAGTACCCCTTCTCAAGGCAAAGCTGGGTATGCAGTGGCAGCAGCAGGTGCCCAGCATTCAGACTCCTATTTGAGGGAAAATGAGTACAACCAGCTCCATTCACCCTTGCAAAATTCTGCCCTTACAAAAGTAGACAATGTTTCTGTACGTGCATTTGACTATTAATAACTTGTGGGAAAAAGGCCATATGCCCAGTCAGATGGCAGTGCCCGTGACAACTTGTGCCACATGCCACCAGCCAGGCATGTAAGCATTTCAGCATCCATCACTCCTGTTTTTACCTATCTGCACAGAGAACTGGGTAGCAAGACAATAAACGAGTGCACACTACAAACAGGAACATATTCCCTGATGAAAATACTCCTTTTTTCTGCAGAGAGAATGATTAAAAGTGTTACAGTATATTTTCCACTCAGAAGATCAAATTACACAAAATACTGGTTTAAGCACATGGTTAAGGATGTTATTTGGCATTGAAAACAATATAACATGAGGAACCTCACTTTACCCTGATTAAGTTGACAATTTAAGTCTTCAAAGGCAGAATTAAGAATGAAGAAGCAGCATCAGCCCCAAGGAGCCCTGCTGATCATCACCCCAGCCAGGTTAAGGACTGTTCCACCACCATTCAGTATTTAGGCTGAGGTGGGGGAGGCTGAAGTCCACCTTCCAGAGCTCAGCAAACACCCTGAGATTTACTCCAGTACAGCCTGGAGAGGCAGTTTATCACGATGAGCAGTCATGTTGCAACGTGGTAACAGGTTCAATGATTAACATTTACACATCACTTAGAAGTTTTTTCTAACCTGTCTCCTGTCCCAGCAGCTTATTCTCAAGTGCTACTTCTTCCCCCAAAATGAATATGCAGAAAGAAATGCACACCAAAACCCAAGTTGGCATTTGAGGTAATCTGAGGTAATCGGACTCAAATGTCCCCCAACTGACAGGCACTGATCAAAATGCATCTAAATTTACCCCTATCAGATATGGGAATTCATATAGGGAAGAAAAAATATTGAGCAGAAAACTTGAAGCAAATTCTGACCTCAGTGGAAATATTTATCATTCAAATTCAACTCACCTACTCAAGACCAGAAAGATATGAATTGCCTCTAATGATTTAAAATAACCTTCTGGCAACACTCTTCATGGCTATCCTTGCCACAGAGAATGGTAAAGACCACACTTAAAGGTCTGCACAGAGCCAGAAAATTAAATGTAGCAGTGGGAACTGTATTTCTAGCAGAATTATAAAAGCACTAACAGAAAACTGGACAAGAAAATTGATGATGCATTGTGGATACTCAAAATTACTTAGTCTTTATGAATTTGCCACAAGACTTAGTTTAGCAATTTCCTGGATATTTAATAAATACCATGTGCAGCATTATTTCCTAATTTCTCAGATTCAATGCTCTATGAACTAGGGGATCCAAATGGTCACCCTGCCTTTCTGCTTTGTAACACTTAAGTATTCTTCCATAATGAACAGCACCACCCAGCTACACCCCTCCCCTCCTGCCCCCCACAAAAAACAAGATGTTTCATTTAGATTTTGATTCTGCTGAAGCCAAGCTGAAGGGACTGTGTAGAACTGTGTACTGGGTTTTCTGAACATGCAGCCCACTGGCAGGAGCAAGTTCCTTTTGTGCACTGGTGAACTGGGGAGCTCACAAGACTCCTATGGTACAGGAGCCACAGAAAAGTAGGGAATCCCTTCATACACCCAGTTCCCATCAGCACTCTCCCCTCCTGCAGCTGCTGGTCCTGCCCAACTGAGTGCCAGAAGTCCCCGCTCCTGCCTCAGGCAATCTGCAGACACAGATGAACGGTGTGAGGGGCAGCTGCCACAGCTCCCGAGCATCCTGCCAGCCCCTGCAATAATGCAGGCACAACAGGGTAGGGGGAGTTTTCTCACCTCTTCTGCAGCACTAGAAGTGGTGTTAATACCTGTTTATCCATTCTTGGCCACTCTTTATGATGTCTCTCAGGATCATTGGGCAAAAGCAGAAGAAAAATACAGAGCATTCCAATCCCCTTTAAGCTCAATGCGACAATTTTAATCTTCTAACTAAAGGGAAAGAGGGGGAAAAATGAGACGGACTGTGACAGGTTGGAAGGACTAAATCCCCGTTAACTAGGGCACCAAGATTTAAAGGGCTCAGCTTTGCACACATCAAGTATCTCTCACAAGGTCCTCAGAGAACACTGTCCCCCTCCAGTTCCTCTGTGCAAGTAAGAGTTGGTGAGAGCCACTGCCCCAATGATGCAGTGGGCAAGAGAACACTACTGCCATGGCATTGCCATGCCATGACTGATGCATCCAAACCCATGGGAGTGGCAGAAGCAGTCAGGCAGCCCTTTTGAGTCACAGATGCAAGGGGCAGCAAAGGTACCAGCCCCGCAGGGCAGTACTGCACCATTAACAGCTGAACAGCAGCAAGGAGAAGCATATAGCCATAAACCTGTATTTCACATTAGCCCTGCCACACACAGTGATTTGTATCACCCCACCATGTTTCAACTCCAGCACATCTTCCCTGAAACTGAAGCTTTGGGCCCAAGAAAATTAATGATTAAATAATTTACAATGCATAATTTTTAATAATGCTGTAAGGAGAATGATGCAGGCAGTTCAGCAGATTTTTCCTATTACCCGAAGTGGCTCAATCTGTGTCCTGTGCTGTAAGGACAGTATTTGCTCTCACTGTTAACTGCCTCTTCATGTAACTGCTCTAACCTGTAGCATGAGATTCATGTCTGTTCAAGGACCTGACCTGAGCCAGCAGTCCAACTGCTCACTTAAAATCCTTTCACACTCAGCCAAAGGCAGCTTTTGATAGGTGCTCAGGCAGCTTCTCCAAGGCCAGACCTCACTTGACCTCATCATTGCCTAGCCTGATAGATTCACAGTCAGTCCTGAAGGAATGCTGATTTCCCAGCCCTTGCCAAAATTTCTTTTGGGCTGCTCAGCCAGCATGATCCAGTTTTCCCAGCACAGACTGGAAATGCCCCAAAATGTTCTACAGGGCCACTCAGCCAGCAGGCATGACACAGCAATCTGGCATTCCCAGGCATGGCACAACCAGACTCAGAATACCCAAACACAGGGAGGATACAAACAGACACCAAGTTAACCCAGATTTTTTCCAACTGCATTTTTGAAAGGGTTACCTCACTGCAGATCATCCATGCTTCTGCTGCCAACTCAAGCTCAGTATAAACACCACCCTGCACCCAAGCAATGAGAGAAACACCCCTGTGCTCACCCCAGCCTGCCCCTGACAGAGGAGCCAGCTCTGCAAGTGAAGCATCAAAAGGGATGTGGGAACTGAGCATCCCTAGGCCAGAGATAGGGTTGTGCCCCTACCTGTTTGTCAACGGTCCTGCCAACCCCCTCAGAGGTCACTGTGACAGGCTGTTCCCTATCTTTAGGCATAAAACAGGTAATTCAGTCAATTGAAGACATTTCAGAAGGTTGGGAGACACATACAGCCTACTCCTGGTGGCTGGTAATTCCTACCACACAACCAGATCTGAATAAACCTCACTGAAAGGTACAAAGAAAGAAAAAATCCACCAAAAATGACATGCATATTATAGCACCTGAGAAATACAGCATGATCACATGCACCAGGACTTTGCAGTGAGCACTTGCACCATTCCCAGTTTTTAACTCCAACACTTAGCTATTGATTTTTACAATTTCAAAAGACTACAGGGATCTACATAGGAAGCACACAATTGTTTCAGTTTCATTGTGTGGATGTGATGGCTCCCATTTGCACTGCCACTGCACCCAGATTCCTGTACTCAGAGACTAACTGGCCAGTTACCCAAGGAGCTGCACTGCTTTTTGCACCTTGTATATATTCTTCCTTATTTATTATGCTTATTACTGCATACTTGGTACCAAAAGGCACAAAGTTACAGCATGGCATTACTGGGCATGACACTCTCTGGCACCAAATACTTTATTCAGGGCACTCAGCATGCAAGCAGATGGAAAGCATCATTTTTCCAATTGTGTCCTGCAGAAAGATTTTTTCAGAGAACCTCTGAAG
Organism: Rhipidura dahli; assembly: GCA_013399225.1. Taxonomy (NCBI): domain Eukaryota; kingdom Metazoa; phylum Chordata; class Aves; order Passeriformes; family Rhipiduridae; genus Rhipidura; species Rhipidura dahli. Next base: position 711,660 of record VXAC01002937.1, on the reverse strand, counting down.
ACACTTTCATTGGTTAGAAGCACTTTTCCAGCCAAGCCCTAGCTGTTTTAGGGCTGTTATCCAAAACAATAAAGGCAAGGAAAACAGTCCTTTTTTTCCCTTACAGGCCCACAAAATGTCTGATGCAGGTTTGAGCACAGGTGCTTTCTCTCTCTGCTACTGTTAAACAAAGCAGTCCTAAAAGGATCATATTACAGGTTACAAGACGAAAAATTTGTTAGGTGGGAGAACTGTAAACAAGAGGTTAAAGCAGATAATTTTCTGCAGTGTTAGCCAAATGTCATCAGTGACCATGCTGGAACAGTCAGAAGCTAGAGCACTGCCCCAGCCCAACCGTGGCAGCCTTGAAAGCCTGGACTGCAAACTCAACCCTCCAGCTCCATCATGGCAGGACAACCAGCCAGGCATCACCTGAGCAGCCAGAACAGCTTCCCAGCCCAGGGGCAGCTGCATGTGACAGCTTCATTCTCGCCCTGGGGATGCCCAGGGATACCAACAGTGCTGCGAGGCTGGCAGTGCACTGCAGAGGGAGCTGAGGTCTCTGCAGGGACGATGCCCCCCAAGGACCCAAAATAAAGTAGCTCCAAAGGAAGCACGCAGCTGCCCATCAAAAACCCAGTCTCTACCAACACTGACAAATTACCCACATGCACAAAGCACATCACAGCATGGGTAATTTCTCTGCAAAGATGGGGCCCAAGAGACCCCTATTTATTTTTTTACTTTGTTTTTTGTATAAATGTACTGCCATATATCTCACTGTTTCCACAGCCCCAAGCACAGCTGGGACATGGAAATATGAAGCGGACAGTCCACCACCAGTCCTTTATCACTTTTATTAGCTGCAAGAATATGTGCTTGTAAAGACACAGCAAAAGACAGCAGCAGGTAATACACAACCTTTTCTAACAAATCCTGTTGTTCAGTGCATGGAGCAGCCCGTGCTGTGCCTTCAACACCTTCCTCTTGCAGCAGATTGGCCCTGACCTGCTCTCAACCTGCCTGCCTTGGGATGAAGTGCCTGGACCAAGTTTCACTGTGGCAAAAAGCAAACTGAGATGACTATCAAAGCTTTCTGTTTCCAGCAACACTGCTAATTTTTTAGTTTTTAAATCTTAAGACAGTTTTGTGTATGCAAAGACAAATCTACCCGAGGAAGCAGCTGCATACTAAAGAATGCTTCAGCTCACTAAAACTTGCAACTGCTTCACCTACTGATTTAATGAAAAGGACCTAGTAAAATAAATCATGTTCAGGAGCACTGCACTGGCACTCCCCTCACTTCTACACACTGTCCCAGGCCACCCAGATCACCACATTCCCCAAGCCCTGGCTACCTCACTGCAGCTACAGAATCATCTTGATTAACAATTAAGGCTAGTGCTGCCAATTGGATTTTATTGAAATTACTATTGTGAACCATTTCTTTTATTTTTATTTTATTTTTAATGTACCACAAGGACCCTTGGGACAAATTAAAGATAATATAATTTTTGCCATTTATGCAAACAGCAGTCATTCCCACATTTTAAAAACATAAACACTGTAAATACAATATTAAACCATCAAGCTGTCACTGAATCTTCTTCCTGCAGTCATATCCTTAGAGAAAAAGTTAACAAGTCATCCTTTCCCAGGCAGCTGGCACAGGCCTCATGTTCCATAAGAGAGATGCCACAGAGATCCAAAAAAATCAATGCTGCAAGGGTCTGGCCACAGCAGGAATGGCTGTCACAAATCCCCAAGAATTAAGGGTGGTGTCCCCTACCCTGATACAAACTGGGAAGAGCAGAAGCCATACAGGTGGTGGGCAGAGCCAGGCAGGTGCTGGATTTTGGCAGTGGAATGGGCCAGGCTGAACAGCACAGACAAACCCAGCACTGGCAGGGGCACCTTCACCTGCAAAAGCATTGGCACTGCAACCTGCAGCTGCTTTTCTATCTCATTTCCAACACCCCAGATATTTGCACAGCCACAGGGCTCTGCTGCTTTGCAGACTGGTAGGATGGAGAGATGAAGTTTCCTCCACTTTAACTTGAAAGAAAGATGTTTTAAGAAAACAAGAGCATTTTGTGAGCTGTTGATCATGGCTTGCTCACTGTACCTTCCTGGTCCCAAGCTCCTGCAGCCAAGTTGGTCTGGCTTGCAGGCAGCATCACAGCCTTGGGGAGACAACAGAGCCTCCCGTGCTCAGTCCACATGTGTGCAAACTCAAACACAGAGCCATATGCCTGATCCTTGTCCCAAAAGGCAGTAGACTCAAGAGGGACCAACCTGCTATGAGTAAAATGGTATGGAAGCTGATGAAATGAACTGTGGCATCTCATTAAAAATTAGGCCTTTTCTCTCCATGGCACAGCAGGTCATGAAATTAAGCCTGACAATATGTCAATGCAAGGAATTAGTGCTGTTCCCCCTCTTGCTGTGTTTGTCAGGTTTTTTAAATTTATTTAGGATCCACCTCAGTTTCCAGAGTTACATGCCTGAGACTACAAGACCTGCCTCCATGCAGGAGCCTCATGGGACACAGGTCCCTGAAAAATGGTAGCATTTAGCAAACCATGGAAGTTGCAGCTTATCCAAGTTGTGAGGAAAACAGCATCTTCTGAAAGCTGTGCAGAGGAAATGTGATGAAGGGATGAGAATAAAATCAATAAAATCCTGAGAATGCACAGTGAACATCAGCCAGCACCTGCTCTGTGGGATCCAGATACCCAGGAGCCAAAGGCAACACAAAACAAAAGCAGCAGAGTGTGCTCTTAAATAGGTGCCTTAGGGTCTGAAGAGCAGACATCAAGGTGGTCTTACTTGGTGGCAAATACAAGCATGGCTAAATGTGCCACTTTGGCAGCTCAGAGAAGCAGGTAAAGCCCAGCCACTGTCTATTTTCTGGCTAAACAAGATGTGGGAATGAAACAATTGACATCTCTCCTTGCCAACTTGTTCTTTGCCTACACACACCACCTGTTCTGAGCAAAGCATCCCCATGGAATCTCCTGCTTGCTGTCTCACCACAGGCAGGAGACACTCAGTTCAGTGATGTTTGCAGAGCATTTACAAATCCTTTGCTACAAGGAAAAAGGACGCCTCGATCTCATCTCCCCAGTGCTCATTTTACATGGCTGAGCACAGAGGTAGGGAGCAGCCAGGAGGGTCGAGCCCAGGAAACCTGAGCCAGCATTACAATACAGAGTCCCTCTGCTGCCAAACTGAGCTCCAGTGGGGTCACAAAGCAACTACACAGGTCACAAAAGCTGGCAGGAGGAAGACAAGAGACAACATACCGGCTCCAAAGAGCAATTGACAAAGATAAGAGGCATCATACCTGCTCCAAAGAGCAACTGGGCATCACCCTAACAAAATTCAGAGGATTTAGATAATGATACTCTTCTGTCTCCAACTTCCAGGCGTGTTGCCGCTTTCCTGCCACCCCAGAGAAGTCAGCAAGCTGGAGAACCCTGTGGGCAGCTTCACATCCCACTTTTGACAAGGGAATAGGAGCAAATACTCCCACCCTCAGCTCACAGTCAGCCAACAGAAAAATTTCTCTTTCAAAGCTGCCTACCAACCATCCCTCTCAGTAACCAGCTTTGCCCACACTGCAGCAATGGCCTCGCTCTCTTCACTGGGACACAAGTATGCTGGATGAGCTTCCCAGGCTGCAGTCTTTGGGCAGGCAAGAACAGAGCCCTGGGCTCTGCTCATCAGTGCCATACTAAAGCAGATAAGCAGCACATGGTGAACAATTAACCACCTGTACATAGTGCAAGAATGATGCCAAAGCCCTTCCAAAGACACACTGCACACCTTCTGGCCTTTGGAAATTTCTTGGAGACATGAGACAACTTTTTGCCTAGGAGGGACTGAAAAGAGTCCAGGGAAAAAGTTCATCTTCCAAACACACAGAAATCAACTATCAGAGGTCTCAGGGCTCCTTCTAATCGATATGAAACTATGCTGTGCTCCAGAAAAAAATGCATTTCTAGGAGTGTGGTACTCACTTGTGTTTCTACCCTCCATGTTAAGTGGAAGGGGAACCATGCAGGGCTCAGCATGTCACCATGTGAGCCCTGCCATTTACCAATTTCTGAATTTTCATTTCAAGTATCTGTAGAGCCTGTTTGTGAAGAGCTTGTTACAGAGAGGCCACATGTCAGGATTTTGATACATAAAGCAGGTATCTGTAGGATCACTATTAATGCACAAGCTGTTTCTGGGACACTGATCTCTGACAGCTCCATGCCCCAGCTTAAATATTCAAAGATTTCCCTGGCTGATTCCAGGAATAAGACATCCAGATTTTAAGTTCAAAGTTATGCTAATAAATATGAGGTCAACAAATAAAAACCAGTTTCAAGCTGAGACTTGCAATTGACTATAGTGTTTACCTGAGGTGACTTTCATTCTTCATATTAAGAGAGAATAAAGAAAAACATGAGCCCAGAAAACACCTCCATTTTTAAACCCACGCAATACACCTTCACTTGCCCAGGATTTGAAATGTCATAGCATAGATGCAAGAGCAGAACTCTTGGGCTCACTCATCCAAGAGAAAGATTTTTTTATTTTTCCCAGACAGGAAAGCAGCCAATTTTAGAAAAGTGAAGAAATATTTTTCCAGAGACCCGTAAGTCACGAGTCACCCTCAACTCCAGATGAGCCCAAACCTGAACTCCAACACCATCACTCATGCAGAGCAGAGGAAACCAGAAGCTGGATCAAATGGGCAGCTTGTCTCAGTGGCTCTGCAGAAAGCCAAGGGATAGAGAAGCACGCGGAGCACAGGCACGCCTCCCCCAGTACATGACTGCCATTATACATTAAGTCAGATAATCTAACTTCGAGGGGAATGAACTCCGGGCTGGGGGCTGTGCGCTGCCGAAGGGCAGCTGCTTCTCTGGCTCCGTTATTTCTCCAGCGGGGCACCGGAGCTGGCACGTTTCCCGTGCTGGCGGCGGGCTGTGCCGCAGCCCACATGCCGGGCGGCCAGGGGCGAAGCCGGCCGCACAGCTACCGCCCCGGCCTGAGCAGCCCTCAGGCTCACAAACGCAGCTCACACCGCAAGACCCACTGCTCAGACCCTGCTACATCCCACGCCCTGGGGGACAGTGCTGTCCCCAGAGCTCCACCAAGCTTCCCGCACCGTGCCCACCCGCAGCCACTTCCCCGCTCCTGCCCCAGCAGCGCAGGCAGAGGCCAAAGCTGGGACAGCTCGTTGTGCACATCGCTGCTAAGCCTGTCAGGCACCCCACAGCCACAGCGCTGCATAGTTACAAGAGTACACACACTGCATTTTACCACCTTGCCTCTCACGGCAAGCCACCAAAGCCTTGGGAACCTGCATGCGTGAGGGAAAGCCCAAACACCACAAGCCCTTCCTGTTTCCCTTCTCTAAGCAAATACATCATGACAGGTCAGGATGTGGTATTTCCACCATGCCCCACTGCCAGGTGCATCAGGAGAGGGTTCTCCTTCATCTCAGAGAAGCCTAGAGCCCCACTGGGAGGGCTGGCACATCCTGGGACCTCAGTTACACAGGGACAGGAGATGCAAATGATGATTATACTTCCTTGCTAAAGGATTTTGGGCATGGAGCAGAGCTGGGATGATTTACACCATCGTGAGAGCAGGACCAGATTTGGAGAGGCTGTTGCACAGCACTGTATCTTGTAAGGAGAGGCTTTGTGGTTAGCCGTGAGCACATACTGCCTCCCCCCAAACAGCAGCAATATAACAACGTGTGGCATTGCCACAGCATCCTCCTCACCAGGCTTTTAAGGTGCTTGGCAGACGATATGGATTCATGTAACCTCACAAGCCCTCTGAGAGAGAGTAAAGTAAATGCTATAAAAAAACAGAAGGGATAAGCAGGGGAACAGAGAAATAAAACTGCTAGAGCAGCACGTTCAAGCTCACACAAGAAATCAGAGGCTCAGGGGCAGCTTCCTCTGCCACTAAGGTGGAGTCAAAAGCAGGAGTGCTCCAAATCCTCCGTTTTTCAACTCAGCTCTGGCCAGCCTGAGAGCGTTTCCCAGCACACCCAAGGGGCTACAGCAGTAACAGCACTCGCAGAGCTCCTCACCGTACTCATTTCCACAGTCCTGCTCCACAGAGGGTCTCACAGCAGAGCAGCCTGACCTGCCGGCAGTCCCCAGCCCTAGCGAGCAGCAAATAACATAAGTGCTCTGCCCAAGAGCCTCAGCTCTGACTTTTGAGTTTCAGCAGCTGAAAGCAATGGCCAAGGGGCTCAGCTGAAGCGTTTCCACCCTGCTGCCTGAGGGCTGGGACTGCTCTGACAGCATTTTCCAAACATTCACAAGGCTTCCCAAACACCCATACACACACCTCCCATCCCCACTTTACAGGTGAAGAAATGCAAGACACAGGCCAAAAAATCGCAGTGCCAGCCAAGGAGGGAACCGGGCAGCCCTAGCGCCTGGCCCTGCTCCGACCGTGACCGGGCTGCTGCTTTTGTTCGCTTCCATGTGTGCGTAACCAGCTGACAAATGGATTCGCAGCCAAAGAGTGACACACAGTGCAGTTCCCGAACTGCTTCAGCTGGCTCACTCCTGGGAATGGTACTGCTGGGCCACTTCTTGCTCCAGGGGCTAATTTATTTTTTATGAAGCAATTGCCTAGAGTTGGGAGAGCTTTATTGATGATATTATACAGGCTGAAGGGAGGACAAATCACACCCACGGACAGAGCAGAAAGGTCCTCATCATCCTTAAGTCAGGAGCTCAAGTTTATGCCCCTACTGAGCCCACAGATACCCAGGGAGGGCAGAGTGTGGGGCTTTCAACAAAACTGAAGTAGCACATCAGGGCACCGCTACCACCCCTCGGGTTAGGAAAAGGAGCCCTGGGGGCTCCCGCCATCTCCCTGCGCAAACATTAGCCTGAGCCCGACTCAGGCTGCTGTCTCTGTCTTAAAAGAGACAAAACTCCCGAGTGGCGCCCAGGTCCCCCATCTGGCAACCAAGCGGAGGGGGTCGAGGCAGAGGTTGGTACCACCTGTACAGTCCCCCCACTGCAAGTGTCACTCGCGTCCCCCCGGCCCGGTGCTCAGAGCCCGGCTGGCCGGAGGAAGGGCTTGGGAGAGGTCATGGCTCTCAGCTGGTCCTGACGGGAAAGCACTGTGATCGCATACGTGTGTGTGTGTGTGTACATATCTGTATGTGTGCGCCTCCTGAACGCGAACCAAAAACCTTCTAGCTGTTTCACCCGCCTTTTTCCCCGGCCAAGAGCAGCTGCTCTCAGCCGGAGGAGCAGAGCCTCGGCTGAGAGCGGCGGAGACAACTCGCAAACACTTTACCCACAGCATTACTCTATTCCCCCGAGAGTGCCCACCCCGCTCCCCGAGTGTAGCGGCTGCCATGGTGACAAGCACGAATGCTAAAATAAACAGAAAGCAACCCGAAGGCAAAGCGCAGCCCTCCGCCGGTGCACCCCGCGCCCGCCGCGGCGGCTCCCTTCCCGAGCATCCTCCCCGC
>VXAC01002937.1:665798-703711 GCA_013399225.1 Rhipidura dahli | reverse complement strand
TCGGCCCGCCCGGGGCGCCGCCGCTACCGCCTCCGGAGGACCTGCCGGCAGCCGCCGAGCGGGGCTTGTTGTCCTGCCATAAGTAGTAGAAAGTGCCCAGGATCCAGGCGACGGTCAGGATGGCGATGGCATTGGCCCTGATCCTCCTCATGCCGAGCGCCCCGGGGGAGCCTGGGAGCGCTGCCTGGACGGGCAGGGGCGGCTGCGGGAGGAAGGAGAGGAGAGGAGGAGGCGNCTGCCGACGGGGATGCGCTCGGGGATGCTGCAGCGGGCACGGGGCGGCGGGGCCCCTGTGGCGGGGAGCGGGTGACAAGGGTTGAGCATCAGGAGATGGCTGCCGGGACGCGGGCAGCACAGCAGCCTGCCCTCCTGCGCTGCCCCGGTGGGACTCGTGTCGGTGCTGCCACGGTCGTGCCCGTAAGACAGGCGGCCAGCGAATACACCGTGGCAGCCCACGGCACACGGGATCTAGGCACCCACGCCGTGGAGATGAGCCCATCTCCCTCTGAAGCTGTGGTGCTTCACAGGAGCAAGGCTCTCGGGCTGCCCATGGGGCTGCTCAAGCACCCGCTGCCGTCGCTGCCACACGCAACAGTGACACACGGGCACAAGGGCTGGGCGCCTGGGCCAGCGCCACAGCCTCGATGCCTTTCAAGCCCTGTGGGAGGACAAGCATGGCAGTGGAGAGGCAACGATAATACAATTCCACATCACAGGGCACTGCTAAAGCTGTAGCGGTAAAAAGCTCACTGAATCCTGCCCTGCGGGCAGCTTGAAAACAACAGAGCATGCAGCTTGTGAAACCAAGTGACATTTAGGCGCAGTGCAGCTGCTGTGACACTAAGGCTTAAAGGTTTGCAAGAGCAGGAGGTACCGAGAAAACTTACCAGAGAAAACAAATGTTTGGAAAACAAAGGTGCTTCCAAGGCACCTGAAGAGGGGATTAGAGTATTTGCATTACAGTACAGAAAAAGTCATCAGGGCTTGTAAATAACTTTTTGCCCTACTTTCCTCCTGACCAAATTCCTCTAAGTGTAATTGCAACCTGCCCTGCTAAATTGCCCTTTGAGATTTACCTGCACACTGCTTGTTTCCTGAAGTACAGCACAGTACAAAATTCATTTGTCAGACTTGTTCTGTGGGCACTCAGGACAGAATGCTGTTTTTAGGACTACCACCTCCCAGGGCTGCAGCATGGCTCCACATCAGCTGCCCTGCAAAGCACACTGCACGCCTGATGTAGAAAATGTTAGAAAGCATCTCACATACTCCTAGGTACTTTTCCCAATGACCTGGCAACCACACAGCTTCCCAGGCTGACTTGTCATAGTCAGTGGCAAGGGGAAGTTTGAGACATTTAAGGCAAAACCAAGGGATCCACAAAAACATAATTAGCCTAAGCTGCCCGGTTCACATCCTGTGGAAGTTGGGCTCCCACTATTTTCAATCTCTTTCATGGTCTTACTGAAAAAGAGCATCTGCTCTCTTGTGTGGGTTTGGATTCAGCAGCTCCTGGGGCTGCAGAGGGACACAAAGAGAGGCAGAGGAGCTGTACCAAGGATTCAGAAAAGGGGAAGACAGGGAGTAAGATGTGTTCATATCCATGTGACAGCAGAGCCAGGCAGACTGTCTTCTCTTTCACAACTGTGCAGATCATATCAGACTATGCTTGATTCCTTCTTAGTCTTTTCTCACCTTTTGGTGGGATTCACTGCAGAAAAGCAAATCACAAACAGCAGTGGAGATTTTTCTGTGAAACAGGAGAAAATCCTCTGCCCCAAAATTTGAACTAAACAGACTGCCTTCTCCTGCTCTTCCAAGCATGCTGCTTCCCCTTTCCACTGCAGCCATTCATTTTCTTACTGTGTTCCCCCCCACCCCGCTAGCACATTCTATAAACTGCCATGCAATCCCCATTACCTCTCTAGGGATGGCTTGTAGGGAAGTGTCAGAAACAAGCAGAGTGCTCTGTAGGCAAGCTTCAGCAGAGCCCCAGACAGAAACCAGGTCAAGAGGTCATTCTCCTAGGGGGCAGTTGTTTTTACTCCCCTCTCCCTCCAGGAATCAGCACTAGAAAGCAGGGTCTGTTCCTGCAGAAACACATTCAGAGTGCTGGGTAGAGCTCTGCTCTAGCCCACAATCACAGTGAAGGGCACAGCAAAAACTGTGTTACCCACCCACAGAGCTGGTGGCAGATCAGCTCACCATGCCAGCAGATCCTGTTCATCACAGACAAACCAGATTTGCAGGGGTCCTTTATTTATGTTGCCCGAGCTTTGGGACCTATTTGAGCTGAAGAGTGTTAGGAGGTGCTGGAAGGGGCAGTAGAGCTAGCTGACCTGAAGGAGACAGGACCTTCAGCACAGCTCCAGCAGAAAAGGGATACATCAGGCTTCCCCATGCTTTACAAGTGTCTCTGCCGTGATGTTTCATCTCCAAGACCCAAATACCTCCCTGTGTAGGATCACTAGCTCACAGGTCTGAGCTATTGGTACTGAGGATTCCATTTTCTGCAGCCAGAACTTGCAATGATTTAATCTCTGACCACCAAGCTTTGCTCCAGAATCTTAACTTTCTTTTAAAAGACAACACACTTCTAACCTTATGTTCTGCAGGAATCTCTGACAATATAAATTGTTCAGTTCAGGTATAGCTGTACTGTAAGCTGCAATGCTGCATGCAGATTTTAGAACCAGCCCATCAGAAGCAGTCTGGCATGGAGATCTCTACACCACACAACTGGAAATGTAGACATACAATGAATATTAACAGTGATAATAAATACTTCAGTGCTGATCTTTGCAAAAGCATCAACGAATTCAATAAATGCCCTAACAGAAGTGACCTGAGAAACATATAATAAACTAAACAAATCAAGATTATTCAAACACCACAGCAGAATTATGGGGTCTTATCACCACATTTTTTCTTTTTCAGTTCCATCATAGAGATGTTAAATCTTTTCATATTTTGTGACAAACTTCATACAGTGGAATAAGGGACCTTGTGATAACCCAGGCAGCTGGTTTTTTAGCATAAGCATAAACTAAGTATTTGGTGAATAATGAAAATACAGAACAAGAGGAGGAATATAACCAGCTACAAGGAGAATTTTGTGGGGGCTTTGAGAACCTTATTTTATTTATAAACACCAAGGCTCTAACCAGCATCACCTTCAATGAAAAGAGATCTCCTAAGGCCATGAATATTAAAAGGTGCTCTTGAGGACCTAGTTTTGTCTTTGGCTGACAGCTTAGGTCACATCATCTAGGAGAACCCATGTGGTGTTTCAAATTGCCCAGATAAAATTGAGATGATTGTTATGGCAGGAGAAAAGACAAGCATCATCCAGATTTGTCTCCAGAAAAATGAAGTGTGGCTGCTTTATGGTTGTGGTGAGACACAGTGCATGTTTTTGCAGTCATCTGACTCAAAACGTGGCTGAGCTTTCAACAACGAAACATCTGGAGAACACCAAAAGATTTTTTGTAGCACTGCTCTGATCTGAGAAGTCAGGTCTGCTATATTTGTGGCCTCCAGGCAAGGAAGTGCCATCTGAAACATGAACATAAGGTCTGTCTTGACTCTGGAAACTGTTTGAGTAAATTCATCCAGAATTTAGCTAAGAACATTTGAAGAAAATTAGCATTAGCATTCAGGGGCTGAAGCAGGTCATGCTGCAGAGAGAAATGAGAATAACATGTTATGATGATGAGATGGGATGAGAAGATTTGCTCAGAGAGAGGCAGATCTGCTTGCCCACAGCCAGCCAGGAGCTGAGATCCACCTTGCATCTAGGGAAGAGCAATCCCAGTTCAGGGACTTCCCAGGAATTTTTCACAAAAGATCCCTCTTCAGATAGCTCCTCCTGCATGGGCAGCGCAGGCTGTGAAGGAGGTGAGACATCATAGGAAGATTTTCTCTGAACTTGCTGCCACCAAGCAACTCCTTCCTCTGACCCACCTCTAGGTTGGACAGTCATTCTCCCTGGTGAAGTTCCTGACCTTTTCCCAAGCTGGGGCAATGCTCTGCTTCCAAGTCAGGAAGAGATTGGTAGGAGTGGGTAAAAGCAATTTACCCATTGAAGGGAGAGGACTCACAGGTCATCCCTGATTTCAATTCAGGAAAAAGAGGGAGAAGGGAAAATGTTTGTTTCAATGGGCAGCAAGAACTGAATTTCTTTCCCTCTAATGGATGAGAAGCATCTCTGACAGTCTGACCATGACATCTCACCATGCTCTTCATCCAGATCCAGACCTTACCCCTATAAACCTCTGAGACATGTTCACCCATACTGTAATGCCAAGATGACAGTGTGTGCCATCATCTTTCACCACGCAGCTGTTGAAAAGAAAAAGAAAAATGTTATCTGCATTACTCATCTACATTGGCCAAATTTCTAACTGCCTGAAGTGCTCTCCTTGTCTGAAAAAGCTTTCTCATACTGGTCAGGGAGCATGGGTATGTGTGCTGGCTTCTGAAAATCCATATTGCTGTGCCTCATATATCACCCTCCACATCCCTGGCCTCAGACACCACTGGGAAACCACAAGGTGCACCAAAATCAAACGCTTGTCTTGATCATGCCCTGCCTGGAGCTAGATACTGTTCAAGTACTTTCTAGCCCTTTACTGCCACAGGCACCAAAAAAAGGCCAATCAGATAAATTACTCCCCTTGGAGTGGCTTAATTTATCCTGATGCCCAGTCAGAATAGCTACAGCTGGTGGATGCCAATTAGTTCTGCATTTAACAGAAGATAAGGTGCTTGGGGTGTCATATATGCTGACCAGGACAGAAATGTCTTCTGGGCCCTTGTTTCTGGCCAGCATGCAAACAAGTAAGGTGGTGGAGGGCAGTGACTCAGAACCAAGTTAAGGCAAATAGCACAGAGTTAACTGGGAACCAGGATTTCATTTGCTTTAAATTGTACAATTAAACATTGTCTTAAGTGCTGTTAAGGTCACTGTAATCTTAACATTACTTTCATGAGCATGTTTCTTAAGGAAAATTAGAACATACAGAAGAATTCACAATAAGCTGTAATTAAAGGTTCACCATTGCAATTGTGCTTTTCAAGTATGAAGAGAAAAACATCTGCTAAAAGGCTATCAGTGGCAAGATGAATCTGCTTTGACAGTGTGTAAGAGCCAGGAAAGCCTTCAGAGTTTGGCTGGGATTCAGGATGGGAGATGGTGCCATGAATCCCCTCTAAAGCAGGTAACCCACCTGTCTGTCACCACAAGACTAAGTGGGCCTTAGTGAGGAGAGGAGTTATGGTAGAATCAGGCAGGGGTGATCAATAGCACAGAAAAAATATTCAAAGTTCATATTATCTTTTAAAAGTGTAGAAACAGAATAAATATTTAAGTAGTAGTATTTACATATTAATACAACTTATTAACTAGAAGATCCACACATAATCAACCTGATTCACTTTATGAGCCTGATAAAAACTTTTACTCTCCCTCCTATTTACTTTTCTTATCTCCTTTTCTCACCCCAAGTCCTTTGCTTCACTTCCTTGCTGCATCTTTTCTAGGAAACAGATTTATATCCCATCTTCATGGTAAAGCACGTAGCACTTTTTCTGGTGCTCAGAATTAATTAACAATAAAATATTTTTATTACGATCTGATGACAATTTGCTCTCCTTTACTGGCATCCCACCACAGCACTGACTGTGACCTGAACTGCAATTTAATCCTCACAGAAATTCAAAGCTTTTATAGCTCAGTGTAGCTACCAGGTTAGTGCTCATAACAGTCCTCTTGGCTGCAAAGGAGAAGCAGTTTGAAATGCACATCTGGCAAAATGATGAAACTCCTGTCTCCCACTACAGAGGAATTTCATGTGAAAACACAACAATCTGGGAAATAACCTGTGAAAAACATCCAACAGAGTTTCTCACACATCCTATAAAAGGAACTTGCACCCTGCACAGCAGACTGGGTTTGAATAGAGTGCAATGAAAAATGTTTAACTTTCCTAAAAATTATAGCAATATATTTATTTTTGAAGCTCTATCACTGAAAATACCTTGGATAATTAATGGAAAACTTTCCAAAACATTCCAGCCCTGGCACTAAGCATGAGAAACTCCAGGCTGAAGGGAGGACAGAAATAGCAGCCACGGATCAGTCAACTCCAGAGGCACTGCAGTGCTGTTACAGTGAGCCTGATGGCCTCTGTGATCTGCCTACTGGTAACCAGTTCCATCTCCAGGTGGCAACAGGAATGTGTAAAAAAGCCAGGGAAGGGGTTGGAGTTCAGAGGACAGGAGGACAGTCCAGGCAGATCAATGTAATATTAAACATTTATAAATTTCTACCATTTCCATCTGTGTTCTGTTGGAACATCTTTACTTCCAGGGAGGTGGGTGAAGCAGGCATCAAGGATGGCAAGAATATTTATTGAAATGACAGCCTGGGTGGAATTGCAACCAGTAAGAACTGCTGACCTGCAGCAGGCCAGCAAGCAACTATGTCAGTCTGGAAGGCACCAGGGGCTTCACAGGGCAACACACAGACAGTCTCTCAGTATGACACCACTTGTGGTTGAAGAATAAGGTACACAGTCTGAGCCTGGCAGCATCCCTTTCTATAAACACCAATCTAGGTGTTGCTAAGCTTCCACAAACATGCTGCTAAATTATTCTGAAGCTCTTGCAGAAATTGAGCTGCTGTCCTTTTCGTGACTTTAGAAAGTACTTCTTTTAATATTCACATTTTAGGACAAATATTTTTATCCCCCCCTAAAGGTAAATGCTTTAGATGTGCTGAACAAAATGGCCTCCACCACTTTTGCATAGAAGGGGGGATGGGAATTATGAAGTATAAAATTTCACTGTTTAAAAAATGACCCTTTATTTTTCCTTGTAATTATCTTCAGTACCTGAATGCATGGTTTGGCAATGAAGAGCTGTTTCAGTGGAGCACAGCAGCCAGAAAAAGGAGTGAGAAATGGGAGAAAATGCTTAAGCCACTGTGAATGGACGTGGTATTCTTTCATTTGAACACTTGCATGTCTGCAGAGATGCTCAGCACATCACTGCAGCATTTTCAGATGCAGAGATACATCATGACATGCATATACAGGCATGCACATGTGTTTCACACCCTTAGATTAGTTCCAAGTCTAACTCAAGTTTGCAGCAGACACCATTTTCTCTGGTTCTGGCTGAAGATGAGGAAAATAGCTTCCACAGGAGCTGAGAACCATTGCAAGCCTAACCATTTCTGCTTGAAAGTCATAGCAAGATCCAAGAAATGTGCCACATCTAGAAAATAAATAACTAATTCCTTTACAAATGTGTCCACTGCAGCATGCCTTTCCCCACAGACAGAGGATGAAAAAGGCTCTATGCAACAATTATAACCATATTTCTTAATAGCATACTGAAGAACACTTACAGGTTATTTTACTGCAGTAAAATCTATATACACAAAAATAACCATATCAATAGGTCCAAGCTTTAAAGCCCCGTTTACAGCACATGCAACTGTTAAGCCACCATGCATAAGTGTCATACTGGTCTTTCTTGCTTCATTGCCTGGCTTTTTTTTCTGCTCCAAGCAGCTGACTTAGCCAGGCAGGCTTTGTCCCAACTCCAGCACAGAGCAAGCTCAGACTCCACCATCACAGCACTTCATGGGCTCTTATGTGCTGTGTTCCTGCCTCAGCTGGGCAGCATCAGCCCCTGTACCTCCAGAGAGGGGAGGCAGCTCTTCCCTACTTGGCACCCCCAGGGGCAGCTGAGTGCAGCAGACACAGAGGGAAGGAGGCACCAGGTTCTCTTTATCATCAGGTGCAGGGAAGAGCTCAACAGGAGGACAGATGTGTCTCACAGGGCCATTTGGCCCCCAACAAACTCTGAAGGATAAGTTGGCTTTGACACCTTTCCAGCCCTCAAGAACATCTGCAACCTCCCTAAACAGGGAAAAACAAATGCTCCAGTTCGTTCCATCTCCCTCCCCCTGCCTTATCTTCTTTCATGTTCTTTGTAGCACCCGGATCGAAAAAACCTAAAACAACTTAGGATAATCCAAGTGAGAGTGTGATCAACAGTGAAGGAAGAGATGTGTTTTCTGCTTGCTAGCAGAAAACTAGCCTTAGATAGAAAACTTAAATATCACAGGTTGAAGGCCCTCTGGCATCCACGGAAGTGGGAAATTGAAGGTCTGAACCAGTAAAGCTGAGAATGTCAAATGGGAATCACAATGAAAAGTATCTGTTGGATCTGGAAATTAAAGTCCAGCCTCACAGAGTCTCAGAGGGAGGTGCAACAGGAGACTGCTCACCAGAGGAGTGATTTTGGAGAAAGCTAGGAATTCCTCAGTGAGGCGTTCCACGCTTTGCAAGGAAAATTCAGGAGGCTGTTCCTCTCCCAGGCACACTCAATACTGCAATGGCTGCTGCAGAACAAGTCTCCTGTAAAGAAGATGAAATCCAATTACAAAAGCAAATGAACATTAGTTGTATGGCAAGGAAGAAGAGGGAGAACAGAAGGGGGATTGCTCTTACTGCAGATAAAACAGAACAAAGTGTCTTGCAAAAACTTGGTGAATCTGAGGTCCCACGGAAGAAGAAAAATGATGACAGACCATCTGCTATCTGGGGTGCAACTAGCACCATATCCCTCTAAATGTGAAGTTGTTTTAAATCATCTGCAACAGAAATGATTTGTGATGACATCAGACCAGTAGGTCATTGTCCATTCATCATGAATTGGGTCTCACCCAAATGTCCATCCATAGACCACCAGCCACTACAGTATAAATAACAAAATCTATAATCCATCTTTGGCTCAGATGCAGTTCTTTCACTAATAAAGCACTGAAATCAGTGACCTGGCACTGTCTTCCATGGACTGAACTGAGGCAGACTATGCACATTCATTTTTTTGCCCCCAGACTGAGCAGAAGTCAATAAATGAGCTATAGCCAGTGCATTGAGATTTAGAGGGGTTTGATGGTACTTTTAATTTTATATCTCTACTGAATTTGTAATTTCTTCACCTCAGCCCACAGATCATGCTTTGGATGTAGATTTATTGAAGTTAAGATTTCAGAGCTTCGAGCAAGATTCAGAATATAGTTTATGGCTGCAAGAGAGGTCAGAATGAAGAGGGACACAAGCAACACATCTTAAGGAAAGAACTTTCCTCCCATCTCTGAAGACCGATCAGCTCTGGTTCTGAAAATCCTGTTCAGCAGCTTGATCTCCTCAAAATGCCCCAATCTCACTCTATTTCTGTTCCCCAGCTCCCAACTATTTTGCTGCATTTGGGAATAATTTTTTCCAGCCCTGTTACACTGCTTCCAGCTGTGCTGTACTTGAGGTACAATGCCCTACCACCACCCTACCTGCTGAAGCATGAGCTTAGCTACTGAGGCAGCACCCCTTTCCAAGGACTTGAGATTTTAGAAATGACAAGAACAGATTTCCCCACAGGAGCTGTCTAAAGGAGCAGTGATACATTTCCTACCTATATTGTGTGTGTTTTGGGTCTCCTTGATATGATTAATAGGGAGCAGGAGCAGCAGGTAAAACTGAGGTCTGCAGTGACTGAAGTCAAGAGGTCTGTTCCCTGGTACTGCCTCTTACTCCTCCGCTCCTGCTGGCCCCCGGTGAGGTGATGTGACAACCTTCCACCTCAGTTCGGTGACACTGGGGAAGGTGAAATTAAATCCAGCACCCAGTTGCCCAGCAGGCTTCTTTGTACCAGGCTGCTGTGTCTCAGTAGGAGTCCAAGCTGCCAGCAGTGCATAAATGTACATAGCCCAGAGCCTGAGGTGGAGACACACAGCTTTAATGCCTTTTATTCTCTTTTGTCAGAAAGATGTAATTTACTTACTACTACTATTCACTGTTAAAAGAGAGAGGAGCTTGTTGATACAAAAGTATTACTGCTTTAGTATGCTGATAGCATTAGACCAGTGCAGCTTCCTCAGGATGAACACAGCTGCTGGATTCAAGGTGTTTATAGCACTACATTGCCAGGGGAATGGCAATGAACAAACAACAGGCCTTTGCACCCCCCTTGATGGCATCAGGTCACATTTCAGTTAAATAAACAAAAAAACATCCAAAAGCCCACCTCCAATCAAAATAATAATTAATGCTATGCAAGTGAGGTCTAAATTTCTGCCTATCATGGCAGAGACAGATGAATCCAGAGGGTCCTCTCCAGATGGTCTATACCAGCTTAGAAAATAGGTCCCTTGATGCATCTCTGTGGGCATAAACGGGCCGGCGAAGACCACTGACATTTAAGTATTTGACTGCTGAAGACATGGCTGAAGCCATGGTGTCCCTCACGCCTGAACAAACGACACCTGCTCATCTGTCTCCTTGCCACTATTGTCCATGTCCCCATCCGGCTCAGCAGCCAGCTACCTTGCAAGTGTCTTGTTCGCACAGTGCAGCTGTCGACAGGCAGGCAGTTTCAGCAGGGGCAGCAAGAACCACAAAAGCAGCTCTAATGCCTTCTTTGTCTCCTTCATGTCCAATCTCCAGAGCAGTGAGGTTAGCACATATGCATAGAATGAGTTTCTACTTCTGTGCCAGACATAGAAATTGGGAGGTCTGGTTACGTGTTTCTGACAATGTTCCCCAACATCTTTTTATGTTACTATGACTTCAATGCACTGACAAATGCAGGAAGGAGGGTGGAGAAGCCCTTTCTTCCTTATAAATCACCACACCTAGAGCACTGAATCTTCAGGGTTAAAACATGCAGAATAGCTTGTTACCACCAAATCTGCCTGAACACCAGCATTTCATTCCACAGACTCTCTCACTATGTTTACCATTACTCTCTGCATCCCCCATCCTTAAAAGAAACAAAGAGTCAACTAGAGAATAAAATACTTCGAAATTCACTCTGTGTGAGGACTTTGAAGTTCTTCCTTGTAAAATGCTCTGTTAACTAACTGACAGTTCCTCTGTGCAGGAGCCTTTCTGAAGCAAACTGAAGCAGTATTGTATCATCAGGGACTTTCCCCCCCCTCTTCAAACCCTAAATGTAGTTTGGGAATTCTTGTTGGCAGAAACACGTGCAGTCACTTTAGCTGACATTTTTCAGACAGGCAACTCATTGAGAGTCTACTCACTGCTGGGTATTTAGAGAGGGGAAGGTGAAATTAAATCCTGCTGACCATACAGCTCAGCCCCAGCAAAGCAGGCACTGCCACGTCTTGGTGACAGGAGGCTTGTTAAAAAAATTTGGCCTAGCTCTCCTCAAACTACCACAGGAAATATCAGTCAGTTTTCACCCTGAAAACATGAAGTGTGAAAAACAAACTATCTGGAGAGAACCAAGCTCACATTAGTGACTACTAAGGTCAAAGAAACTGTCTTGAACTCACTGGACTTTGGCTTCAGTCCAGTACAGCGATTCCCACATCTCTATCCTTGCTCTCATGGATGATACTGGGTATTTATTTTTTTTGTGGCATGCCTATGACACAGCACCCCATAGCTTTTGCAATTCCCTTCAAGATGATTGTATTTTTCAGGCTTTCTCCTTCATCTTTGTTCAGGATACAAGTGAGAAAATCATGCTGGTTTTACTGGAATGTATTTCCCATCTTGATTGCAGCACAATTTGTTTCTTTGTACAGCAGTTCCATTTAACTTAATGGGGTCGTGGTGGTGGTGAAATCTCCCCAACAAACTCTCAGGAATTTTACAGAACAATAAGGCTGGTGGAGTTTTGACTCCACTGTCTCCCCTAAGTGAAGTTCTGAAATTTAAAAAAAATGAGCACATACCTAGGAAGAGAAAATTTGTTTGGGTCTGGAGGCCTGTTTTTGTAATTTTTCTCAAGGAAGCAGGGATTTTTTGAAAGCTACTAAGTTGCATTAAAAAAAATATCCTCATTTGGCTTCTGTGTGCTTTTTTGGAAGTGCCAAGTGTGATGTTCACACACAGTGTGAGGAGTGAAGGGGAGGGAACACGTGCCAAGGTCACCTCCTCAGCAGTAGCAATGGCAAGCTTCACAGCAGTGATATAAAACCTCCCTCTGATATAAGATACCACTCACAGCTACTTTTTAAGAGCTGTAAAAATCCAGAGCAGGCACATATTAATTAAAGTTGTTCAGAGAGAAGCTCTGCATATCTGTCTTGGCAGCGGGTGACTGAAGGGCACATAGCACGTAGGGGAGCAGAATGTCCATGGACAGAGTTAGCTAAAATATTTTCATCACCTCTGTGTTTGTCAGTGGGCAGCACAGATGGTTTGCAGCTGGGGAGCCAGTCAGTGTGCTGCTAAGAAAGCAATGTGACCTGTGTCATGAAGCAGTGCATACTATAAGGAAGCTTTTCTTCATGACTAGCACAAATCTCATTCATTGACATTTAAGTCCATAACCTCCTGTCCTAGCTAGACTAGAAAGTACACCACAAAAATCCCCCTCCTCTTCAGCATAGTATGTTAATTATTTACCTCTTTGTCCCTCCATTCTTTGTTTTGCCTAAACAAGACAAACTCTGTTCTTCTAGACTTTGCTCATAAGCCACATTTCCACACTGATGTCCCCTGAAGAGCACAGGACTCATCTTCCAGAGTGGCAGGTTTTCAGCAGAAGAGGCAGTGATGAGGCCAAGGACCCATTTCATGGCTAGGGCGAGGCAGGCCGAGAGACAATTGAGGTTAGTATCCAAGTGCAAACCCACTAGCTATGGCCATTTCTCTTCCTTGTCCCCTACTGCAGCCCACTATAATGAGCTTTTGCTGTGAACTCACTGACAGGAACAGCTGGCAGTGAAATACATCAAGCAAAAGATTGGTATGGCTAGCAGGAAGTCTTTCTGGTTTTAACTGGTGATTATTCCAATTGAGTGAAATACAGATAACGCATCTTTTTTATCTCTTACATTTATCTACTTATATTTACCTTGCCTGCTGGCTTCTTTATCCAAAATTGCAGCAGGCCTTACACACTCCAGTATTTCACTACACACTGGAAACCTTGAAAGCAGTGGAGCATATCTGGGGGCATGGAACTCATGGGGCCAGAGCCCAGTGACATTAAGAGTCCCAATGTAAAATTTGCAAGGCAGGGAAAAAAGGGGTATTTGGGTATTCTTGAGGATCTAATATTCACCATCACCTATGGTGCACTTGAAGATGCACTTGAAGGCAGTTTTCTCCTCTGTAAACACTTTGTCAAGACACAGGCAGTCTAGTCTGATGTTTTCCAGGGCTCTGTAAGGATTTCTTAAGTTCCAATTTTTACTCCTTGGACCAACTCTACTTCTAGTGTGGAGAAAATTTCTGTAAAATGGAGCTGGTCTTTAAGACATCAGCATAGTGCTTTGAGACATGCATCTGAACAACATGTAGTCTTGCTACTCATATATCACAGGAGAAACAGAGGGGGACAGAAGATAGTATAAAGCTTTTAAAACATATGGAAAACATTATCTGAATAGCAAAAATATGACATAAAACTATACACACATACTTACAGCTAAGATTTGAACTCTCCATAGCCCTTCCTAGACAAATAGGGATAATGATTTTTTTATTCATAGTACACTGAAAGGGAGTCCCACTCATATTTTCACACGCTCCAGCAGTCAGGCAGTCTCTCTGCTTTTATTTACAGCTAGAAGTCCTGGAAAGAGTCATGGAACAGAGGAAAAAGGAAAAGCAACTGGCAGATCTCAGCTAATGCAAAGTACTGTCTGACATTTTTCAAAGAACAATCAATCGGAAAGGACTTGCTGTTAATCAATGTGAAACAGATACATTTCAGATCCCCACAGAGCATGATACAATGTGAAGCAGCTTCTTAGAGCAGCAGGGTCTTTTTGTGAAGGGAGTTTGGACAGGCAATTTTTCTCTTAAGCTTGCATTTCTGACAGCTGCCTAGTACTCTTTTCCCAGGCTTGTCACATTCGTGCCAAGATATATAAATGCCTTTTCCTTTTTTCCTTCTTAACCACTGCAAAATCTTTCACTTTTTTAAGCAAAGAAAGATAGAAGCCATATTTTCTATCATATATAGAAGAAGCTGAAGATTTTCCTGTACAAGGAAAAGGCTTCTTGTTATCTGAAGATGACATCTCTATTTTACAGTAAAAGCCTCCATCCTCTTTTTTTTCTGTTCTCTTTACTCCTCTCTCCACTCCCCATCTCAAAGCTGCACTTACCCAATAGCTTGCAAGAAAAGTAATAAAATAAAGATGGTTTTGCTTGGTTTCCTGGCGACCAACACCACTGAGACCCCAGGTAGCATCACACTGGCTAATTCAAGACAAAAACAAGTTCCGTTACAGTTAAGTGGCAAGAGAGGATGCAGCACTAACCTTGGCACAGAAAATCCTTGCCAGAGCTGCCTACTCTTCATGGTAGAATTCACAGCGACAGAGGAATATGTTTTGAATATGAGAAATTATGTTCCATGCATGTTTATCTGGCTTTTGGTTTGGTTTTTTTCCCTCTACTAAGCTTAACCATGTTGGCTCACTTGCATTACCCTCTTTATCTGTGAAAGTATTTAGCAAAACCCCCTTGATGAGGGGCTAATACAAGAGGGCTTACTGTGGCTCCTTTAATGACTCCCAGAGAAAGATGGATACATCTTCTTTGCACTTAGCTCAAACTACCTCTGCCTTTCTCCAGAACAAATCACCCCTCAGGGTGAGGAAAAGTCTTTATACCAATAACATGGTACTAAATAGGAGAAAGGACATTATAATGGCCCCTACTCCCAAAGAACACCAAAAGATGGCAGCCTGTAGGAATGAAGAAGGTCTTACAGGTCTGAACTGCTATGGAGGCCCAAAAGGAGGAGATCAAGGAGCAATGATGAGAATTGACTTACTGGTTCAGACTAGAGATACCTCTAAATAAGTACAGAACACTGCGGACAGGCAGGTGACTCCTTGTTACAGAGGCTCCCTTTGCATGTGAAAAGACCCAGTTCCTCAGATATTTAGGCACAGGCCAAGGCAATGAGGTACTGCTCAAGGCAACCACATTGCCTTCATGGAAGAATTCCCACCAAAACCATGGGACAGATAGTGCAGAGTCCAGATACTCCCTAAGGAGCCGAGCAAGAGAAATGCAGCAGGAAGAGAGCTTCCCATCCCTGCCATTACTGAATACCAAACAGAGAAAAATGCAAGCCCACAGGGACATGTTGTCCAGTCCTGTCAGTCACAGATGTGACAGCTGGGACCTTTAGAGACTGTCAAAGGAGGAAAACCAAGGCACTCCAAATGCCAAGACTGTCAGCAGCATAATTAACATGTCATGTATGGTCTGCTCAAAAGTGCAGCACTTACTGCACCTCCAACAGACAATGCTGCTCAGCTGGTAAATCCTGCACCTTGCAATAATGTCTAAGTTACTGAAAAATCAAGGGAAAAGACAAACTGTAGTGCTTGGAAAGACAGAAATCAGTTTGTAGCCCATGGAGGAAAGCAAGCTACCCTACCACAAGGGCCATTGTTTCTCCCACTCCAGAGGTGTGTCTCTGGAAATTTGTACCCAGTCGTATTTTTACAGAAGAACATCTGTTTCACATGGGCAAAACACATCAAACAAAAAGGATGGAGGCAAGTTCTGCAGGCAATTCATAAATCAAGACAGGTTTGGGGATCTCAGCAGATGGGATGTGCTCCCCGCTAACCTGCAAGGACTACTTTGAGGCAGGTGGCACCAAGCACCAGGTAAAAGGGAAAATTTCTCTCCCCCATCTCTGGCAGCATACTTTGGACAAACTTAAAAATGTGAAGTGACAAGCAACAGAAAGAAAAATCCCATGTTGGGAAAGCCAGCCCATTCAGAGACCATTGCCAATTCTCCCCCTGCACAGACAAAATGGATGTGTGTGGTTAAGTGCAGGACTGTCCCAGTTAAGGTAAAATACTTGGGGCAACCTAGATGAATATTCAGGTTGAGAAAAATCTAAGGTTTCATTTGAATAAATGTAGATCTGTAGCCATGACTGACCAAAATGACCAGGCCAAGGACAGCACCTGAATCCACTACTCAAACTTACCTGAGCAAGCTCACTATCACATTGCTTAGAAGTACAGTATTGCTGTCGGCGTGGGCTCTTCCACAGCTGATCTCTGACACACAAATCTGGGAAGGCACTGGAAAAGGAAACTTGGAGGGTGAGGTCCAGGTGTTATTGTAAGGAACAATGGGCCCATAAGAACTGGGTAAGACACAAGGAAAGAAGAGAAAAAGCAAGCATGCAAGAAAGCAACAAAAGAGCTTTGAAAGTGGTAAGTCTGGTAAAAGAGTAAATTTTTATCGAATGTAACAATTAGCTACAGAGACATACAAGGAAATTTGATCTATAGACTAGTAGAAAATTTTAAAATCATAATAAAATAAAGCTAATCTATTTCTCCATAATAAATATATTGCTTCCCCTCTTTCAGACTGAATTAAAATTACACAAGTTAAGGATATCTTACAAACAACAATGAATCTTAGTTTAGAAAATATTTGTGAAGGAAGTTCTCCTTGCTAGTTTCTATTTCTGAACAAGTGATTTGGAAAAAACCCTCTTCAATGACACCACTGACTCCTTAAAAATAGAAGACCTGCAGTCTCGTTCTTGCCTCAACATTACTTTCTTGTCTCACAAACAGAAAAGACCTTACCCTGTGGTCAGCCTATCGGTTCCATTAAAGAGATCAGTTTTATCAGGAGTCCCTATATCAGAACAAAGGAAGAAAAAATAAAGCAGAACAAAGAGGTGAAATGGACACCTTGTACTCCTGGTGATAGAAAAGGAGATTCTGAGTCACACAGAAAGCTCTTGACACCCTGATCAGATGGAGACAGGACATACCACTATCTGAACACATGCTCAAAATGCTTTGGAGAGAAATAGTTATATCCAAACTGCTGCTGTAGTCAGAAAGGTCTTGCTGAGATTAGAATCAGCTGTGTGAACGAGGACAGAGACATACCACATTTGGCTAGATGACTTTTTGTTAAGACTTGCCAGTGGTACAGGGGAAAAAAATTGCCCTTACAATGAAATTGATCTCATTTGCAGCTCTGTGATAAGTAGTATTTATCATGAATCTTTGATTCCTTGTGCTGCTATTGCAACTCCTCTGGGATGGCATTAATGGCATTTCTCTCCATCACTCCTACTAATCTCAGTCTCTGCCACAAATAGGGTTTTTACCCCAGCTTGTGAATTTTCTTGAATTATCTGATAAGGAACGGCTTCAGCCACAATCACAGCAGGTCCAGGATTCTGCCCAAATGTTATAATAAAACATGGGTCAACTGCGCTATACACAGTAGTGTGAAGATAAGGGTTTTACTGAAACTTCTTTACAGAGAGGTATAAAAGTTGAGCATAGCTTCATCATTCAGTAGAAGCACACTCATCTCATGCAATCAAAATAACCAAAAGTGATTTTTACAGAAAAGAGTATGCATTTTTAAAAAGTTATCTTTAACTAAGGTCTAGCATCAGACAAAAAATGTGAATATTTCAGGAAGTTAAACAGCAGCACATCTTAAAAAACAACAATTAGCACACACTAGCTTATATTTTCAAAGCATTTTACAAAAACATTAATTAATTAAGGCTCACAACACCCTTGTGAGATAGTTAAGTACTATTAGTCCCATTTTAGAGACAGAGAAACAGGCATGAAAAAAGTATAACCTGCTCATCACCACACATGTCAAATCCAGGTACAGAACATCAGATTTTCCATTTTTTGCCACGTGTGGTCTGATGTCTTAAAAGCTTCCGGCCTTTAAATTGTTTCCTCTCATCCCTTTTAAGACACCTGTCCTTATTTCAGTCTGATATGAAAAGGTACTCACCAAGAGCTGTTCATGGAATCACAGAATGGTTTGTGTTGGAAGGGACCCTAGAGAACATCAAGTTTCAACATCCCTACCATGGACTGAGATACCTTCCACTTGACTAGCTTGCTCAGAGCTCCATCCAACCTGGCTTTCAACACCTCCAGGGATCAGGCATCCACAGCTTCCCTGGCAAGTGGTTCCAGTGCCTTACCACCCTCACAGTAAAGAATCTAAATCTAAACCTAGCCTCTTTCAGTTTAAAGCCACTAACCCTTGTTCTGTCACTACATGCTCTCATAAAAAGTCATAGGAGAAGTGCTCCAGCCTTCTGATCATCTTTGTAGCCCTCCTCTGGACTTGCTCTATTATGTTGGTGGTCCCAGAGCTGGACTCAGTACTCCAGGTGGTCTCACGACAGCAGAATAGAGGGGGAGAATCACCTCCCTTGAGCTCCTGCTCATGCCTCTTTTGATGCAGCCTATGATGCAGTTGGCTTTTTGGAAAAGTTATCAACACATTCCAGGAACCTCCTGAACTGCTTATGCCCTGCAATGTTGCCTCTCCAACAGGTACGGGGTGGCTGAAGTCCCCCATGAAGACCAGGCCTTGTGAACATGAGGCTGCTCTCACCTATAGAGGGCTTCATCCCCACTGTCACCTGTCCCTGCCCTCCCTTTAATCCTGACCCATAAATTCCTGGCTGACTTCTCCTCCATCCCTAGGCTGAGCTCCATGCACTCCAGCCAGTCACTGACACAGAAGGTGACACCTCCTCCCTGCTGCCATGCCTGTTCTCCCTGAAGAGGCTGCATCCTCCATTCCAACACTGCACTCAAAGGAGTTATGCTGCCCTGTCTCTATAATAGCTCTGCATGCCTGAAAACACTATTCTAAACAAACAAGAAGAAACCATTTTTTATAAACTGTTACTGGAAGCTGTTGAATAAAAGACTTAACATGGGTATTTCCATACTGCCAGAGTGCCATTTCTCATCAGGCACCTGCCACCAGAAAACTTGCTGAGGCCCATCTGCAATGCTGGTACAGCTCAGCATCTGAAAAAAAATTAAGGTTTCTTTTCTTCTTCCAAACAAGGAATCTCTCTCTGGCAGGGGGTGTTCTCTAGGAAGAACTCATGTGAGTACAACTGCACTGAAAACAAAGACTTCTATTGAAGACTCTCAAGGAAAAGCCAAGGGCACAGATGTATGTCAGAAAATCTGGAAATGTTTATCTATTGTGCTTTTGTTGCCTCTCTCTGGACTCCCTCTCTTACAAGAGATGGTCTGAAGACATCAGACATCCTGGGGGCTAGAAAATGATTCTTCACAGTCACTTTGAGAAGACAAATTCCCTTATCACTCTTGCACTGAACTAGTGAGTGACAGACTAGGATTAAACTTCCAAACCACCTGAAACTTCAAGTCAATGGATTTAACTCTATAAACTGTCAAATTTAACTCTGTCAAATCCAGCAGATTTACTGCTTTTTTGCAAACCCAGGCCCCAAGTGTTAGTGGAGACATAGAAATAAAAATAGTCCTTCCATCTTCAGTTACATGAAGGCCATTAGACACTATCCAGAGTCCAGGAAGTTAGTTTCATGACAGCTTGATCTGAAGATCCTCCCCATACTTTTGGATCAGCTTCATGTGGTTATGGCCCACTGACCATTGCTCTGGGAGGTGTTTGGGCTTCATGCTGTCCAAGAAATGCTGCCGCCAGCGTCTTTCCAGCTGCATAAGGGAGCGCAGGCCTCCTTTAGCACAGCACTGCACCACCTTCAGTCCATGTGGCACGTAGCTCTCATTGCAGATCCTGCCAGGACACAAGCACAATTTATTTTCACACAAGCCCGCTGTCAGACTCCAGATCTGTCTTCAATGAACAGCAAGACACTGAAGATACTTTCAGCTGCAGAGTTTAATTACAGGTAAGCTAACCAAGAGGGAGAGTTTTAAGCTTTGCTTCAATGCCAGGCTGCTTTCTGGAACACAGTTACACTGTAAAGCTGGTTTCTCTCAACTGAGAAAGTGGTTTTTTACAGCAGCACTAAACAATGCTCTTAAGGTCCATTACAAGCTCCTCAGGAGACTGCAAATTTCTCAAGGCAAGAACTGTATGACCCTCCAGAGTACTGAGCCTGTCACTGAATTCCCCGCCTGGATAGGCTCTGAGTTACAACATCAGCACTTTACAAACAAGAGCAAGCATAACAAGGAGAAAATACTCATTTCATGCAGAGACTAGACACTTGTTAAGAAAGATATTTGGGAACACTTTGAAAAAGTGAAGTAGAAGAGATTCCAATATGACTGTCCTTCAGACTCTTTTCCTCATCTGTCCTTTGAATCAAGTATAAAATGTTGGAGAGAAAGATGGAGACCAAGAACAGAAGACTGGTGAGAAGGAAGGGAAAGAGGGAAAGAAACAAGAACTGCAGTTCAGAGATCAGTGGTGGGTTGAGGGGAGACGAGTATAAACAAAACCAAAACCAGTAAGATATGCAATATAAATGACTATAAATCTTACATCCAGCCTACAAGGGCTTGCTATACCTGGTTTCCAGACCAGCTGCTGCCTGGAGCATCTCTGGAGTGACTGTCTCTGTGTGATAGAAGTCCTTGATGCTTTGCAGCAGCTCTGCCCTTCGGGGGTCAGGCAGGCTGTCTGCATTCAGCAGGGCTCGCGCCCCCGAGCGCACTTGCCTGCGCAAAGGGTCCTCCAGGAGACGCACGCCTTCCTCAGAGCCAATGGGGGCCCCAAACTCCTCGGCCAGCTGCTGCTTGAGGTGGTTGTCATAGTAATTGGAGATGGCATGGCAGGATGTGCAGAGCAGGAGCACGTCATGAGAGTTGTGGTCCTTCATCTGGATGGGGAAGTGTCTTCGGTATTCGTGAGGAACAACATTCTTCCTAGGGAAGACAAAACAGACATCTCATTGCATTTGTCTGGAGCTGTGGCTCCCCAGTTCCTCCTCTTCCTGCCCCAAAAAGGGTCAATTAACACTAAAAGTCCAAGTAGACAAAGATTACCAGGACTCATAGTACAAAAAGTGATTATTTTTATTCTTTTCATTTGTAGTTCTCTCTACAGACTTTCTGCCTTTCTCTTGTTTCCTTTCCAAAAATTCATCACTTTCAATTAAAGATTCATACTGTGTAAAAAAAAAAAAAAAAGCAATGCACTATAAGAAATATACTTCTCAACTAATCAGTAGCAGACAAAAAGACAAAAACCTTGGGTTTTTTGACCTCATGAGCTTTAGGTTCACCCAAACCTTACAAAAATATAAGGATTAAGTAGTGGAAGAAACAGTACAGCTATTTTCAGAAGGGGATGCCACCCACCCAGTGTGTGGCAGCACACTGCTGCCCCCGGCATTCAAACTATAGCACATACATGTTCCATAGGCTTTGATCTCTCCTAGGGTCAGTATCTCCTACCTCTGCAAGAGGAAAGGTTGGTCTCTTCAGTGTCTCACACAGCCATACAACTGCAGAGCATTCAGTGTCCCATCCAGGACATGAACAAGCACTATGGTTCAGGCCACTAACCAAGCTTCTGGATGCCAAACTAGATGCAGACCTCAGTGGTGTTTTACAAGATGCATTTTTCTCCAATCCACTACACAACTCACCGGATATAGGACTCTCGCTTGCCACATACAACACAGAGGTTTTCTTTGACTGTCAGATAATAATCAACTTGAGACTCGGGACGTCCAGAAGGTTCAAACCGCAGCTTCACAACAAATGGGTCTGTGCTAACTAGCTCTAAAAGGATAAAGGCAAAGAGAAAATGATTCAAGACAAAGCTGTATTGGAAAGCTAAAATAACGATGCTACAATGTAAGAGTCATCCTAGTGAATCCCCAACAGTATTTCCAATAAGAAAGGATACAAAAAAATTCAGGCTCCATTATGATAAAGAGAGAGAAGAGAGAGGAGAGAGAACAGAGAAAGCTGTATTTCAAATACCAACAGAAAAACTGGTATGCCTACCTCCAATCCCCTTGTCCAGATACCACTGAGCCTTCTTGCGATCACAAGTGCACAGGGGCTGTCCATCTGGTGCATGCAGGAAGCAGTTGTCATACAGAGGAGATTTTCTGTGAAACAATGGCAGTATTACACAACTATAATAGCATGCAAAAAACTCCAGAGCTCTCTATAGCCCTGTGTGCCACAATGCAGTTCAAGTGGCCTTCTCCAAATCAGAGGAGTACCCCTAAACACACAGTTGAGGCTGCTGCTAAGGGAAGCAGTACATCTGAAAACTTATCCAGGGTTCACCAATTGGCTCTAAGGCATCTTTGCTCTCCTGCTGCCAACAGAATTGTAACTCTTGAATCCAAATTTTCAAGAGATGCCATCAATGATGACAGCCTTTAAAAAAATTAGAAAGCAAAAGAGAATTGAAGTCACAAAAGATGATAAGCTAAGAGGAAGCTCAAAGAGAGCATCAACTTACAGGCAAGGCAGTTTCAAGGATCAGCTGCCTAAGCCTGGATTTTAATGTTTTATTATGAAAACTTTTCTAAAACTTAGTGTGAATAGCAATTACTTCATTCACCCAAGTGAAATGGTCCAAAAATGCTCTTGCAGCACTGGGAACTTGAACACATGAGTTCAGGAGAGCAATGAAGCTGAGCTGATGCCCTCAAACACAGGCCCCAACCTTTGGCAGTGACAAGAAGTCCTGCCAGTTTGTGGCAGTGTGTGGAAGGGCTCTTTTTTGCAGAAAATGTTTCCTTACTCTGCCAACCTCCTTCAAACAAAACTGAAGAGTAGAGCAGGCTGGGCTCAGAGAGGACCTGGGAGGAACTGGGCAGACATGTCACAATACACTGTAAAAAAGTTTCCTTTTTTCTCTACAAATTAGTACTCAGCAAAGCTCTACCAGCTAAAAAGGTTGATTCACAGGCTATGTAAGCTGACAAAATTATTTCTTCTGAGGTTCGTGAGGGGAAAAAACCCAACAAAAGATACAGGAGGTCTCCCTCCACTGAGCATCAATAATTCAACCAAGTCACCATGACAATTTCAGTACTTCCCAACTCTAAATGAATAAACATTAAAACTAAACAAACTTAAACAGAAAGAAAGAGTGAAAAAGGACTTTTGAAACCACATCCAGTGTTATCACAGACTAGAGCCACATTGCTGTAAATAATGTGAAAAACAGTGAGTCTACAGATTTCTCATGAAGTCAAGCACAATGAAAAACAAAAAATAAATAAGCAAATACGGGGAGATCTCAGTTTATCTTGGACTGTAACTTTGTTTAAATTTTAATCCTCCCATGTGATGCAGTTCTCCTGTTTCATATTACACAGCCTCCAAATAAAAAAAAGAGGAACTTGCTCTGTAAAACACAATACTGTTAATGACTGCTAATGAAATCAATACTACTGACTACACTAAAATTGCTCCACTGCCAATCCAATAAACTTAAATGGAAGACAAATACAAAAGTGTCTTACTTTCCTTCCCAATAATAATTACATATAATTTATGTCCAGTGATAAATTTTATTAGATTGTATCCCAACAAAACCAAACATACCAGTACCCCACAACTTCCCCTGCACTGAGCTTAAAGCAACTTTTCCAACTTGTTTTTAATTTGAAAAACACTGAACTCTTACTAGCAAATGCCCTTAAGAATTTAGGACTTGCTCCAAAAAATTGCCTGCAAGGATGGTGATCCTGAATCCAGCAGCACCTGCCTCTGCAAGGCCAAAGCAGCACCATTCTCTCCTCTTGCCCCCTGGCCAACACAGAAGGGCACTGCTTTGCTGCTACCACAGGCTGTTCCTTTCTGTGCCCTCTGACACCTCACATAACATGCCTTAACCCTGTTAACCTTAGCTTTCAGCCCTGCCATCTCTGTGGTCACAGTGACATGGGACAGCAAAGGACAAACAACAGTCCACAAGGCGCATCCTGATAAAAGGACAAGCTCTGTGCAGTTTCCACCTTTTCCCTGGAGGAGATGGGACACAGCTGCTTGAGCAGTAGAATCACAGAATCATAGAATATGCTGAGTTGGAAGGGACCCACCACGATCACTGAGTCCAACTCCTGGCCCTGCTCAGGACACCCTGCACACCCAAGAATGACACCTGGACAGCCAACTGCCTCCTGCTGGAACTCTGCTCTCTGGCTAATGCTTCCACAGGGGAAGAAAGGAAGGGCAAAACTTGAATACAACACCTCAACTTGCTCATGATCTAAGTAGAAATCTATGTGCTGCCCCCACTTTCAACACCACCTAGGGGAAAATGAGGAAAACAGAAACAGGATCTGACCCCCATGACTGTTAGGTACTGCGTTCCCTTTCCTAGCTCACACGATCTACTTTGTTTGATGACTAGATCATGAGGCAACACTCAAAAGTTGTCCATATGCAACTCAAAGAGTGACATGTGCTCAAATACTCACCGTGCAGAATATCCCACACCCAGAGGCTTTCGCTTCTGCCTCCGTGGATCTCGCATTTGCTGACTTCCAGAGGGCTGCCCATTCACCCACGATTTCCGATTCTTTGTTTTCTGAGGGGAACGTCCCTCTCCATTCTTCTCCTCTCCTGTGCTGCCACTCTTTCTCCCTCTAAATGGGATATCCACCAAGCCCTGGCATCTTCCCCGTGCTTTCTCCCAAGCAATGACAGAGTTTTCACCTTCAGATGTAGCAGAGAGGCTGGTAAACCCCAGCAAATGGAAGAACAGAGCCACTGAGACCTGGGCATCCCTAGCAGCATAAAGAACCTGAAGAAAAGCACAGAAATAGAGATACTGACAAACAGCAAATACTCCCAGACATTATCAGTCTTTAGCACTTGGTACAGTAAAGCCAGAAGCTGGATTCATTTTCTTTTGAAGTTCACATGAAGTTTTGCCAGTTGAGTGGCACTTTCATAACATCACCACACCCCATTACCCTGGGGTGGTGCCCCCAGGAACTGCAAATATATTTAGGTCAGACATTCTCCTACCCCACCAATCCCTCCCTCATAAAAATTTCCCTTTTGGCATAGTGGCTATGAGTACTCAGCATGGTTCTTTGTCCTGTCACTCCCTCTACCGGTCACTGCTACCGCAGTCTGAAGCTTGATTAACGAAACTGGGCAGTGGGGAAAACACAATGCTCTGAAGATGGTGAACATTCCAGTGTCTCTCTAATATTGCACCGACTGCTACAGACTACAGAAAATACTAAAAAGGTGAGGTTTTGGAACCATTTCTTCAAGAGATCTTGCCTCTCATCTTTTAGGACTAAAGGAAAACAAGGGTCAAGAATCCAGGGAGAATAGCAGAAAATTACCTTCATGGAAAAGGAGGGAAATGCAGGCAGTGAGCCTGAAATTAACTTTAGACCACGTCACACATACGATTTTGAGGTATAATTTGAATAGGCTCAGATGTCCCTGTTGTAAAGCCTCTTTTTCTACTATGAAGGTTTCTTTCTCTACTAAGAAGGTTACTTTTCCTCCCAAAAAAGTAAGTTGAAGTGGAGGACACACCTGATCTTCTGTCAGTTCTTCTGCCTCCCAGTTGCTGCACCGCATATGAGGAGACTTGTCAAGTGGGAAGTTCAGGACTTTTTCAGCTAAAGACTTAAGGCTAAGACAGTTGTGAAGTAGATCCTTCCTTCAGTTCAACAAAGAAAGAGAAACAAACATATTAAAAATGAAACTATACACTCATGCAAATTCAGTTGGCCTCATACAGCCTGAACCTGTGAGAACACAATGCATATGATGCATGACTCAAAAAACAACTGCCTGTCAGCTTTACAGGCCCTCTCCCTCCCCTCTACTAAAATGTCCTTTCTAGATTTAGTAATTATCTCGTGTCTGCAATATGCAAAGCAGGCAAGGCTGGGAGTTAGTAACATTTAAGGCTGAAGTGTTTGGCTCTAAACTACTCACTTCTGAACTAAAGAGGTCCATCTTACAGTGACAGACCACCTGTCCAAGGGATTCACAAGAGGCCCAAGAACCAGCAATAACTCAGAAGAATCCTGGCCACTAGAGACAAGAAGTCCATCCTCAGTGCTAAAAAGGCACCAATAGGTCAGCAAACCCATGGCCCAGCTCACTAACACCACACCCCGGCATGCACATTGTTTTAGGAAGAGTGAAGGATAAGAAAACAGCATCGTAACTGTAACTTTTCCATAGAAGCACTGTTATTAAAAGAGAAAATTGGAACTGGTTTATTTACTAATTTTTCAAGGAATCTTGAAATTCAACAGTTGCACTTATGTGCCCTGGGTACATTTAACTCATACTTCTAGGCAGTGTATTCAAATATCTGCTGACAGTGTTCACTCTCACTGCATTACATCATTGTGCCTGGACTTCTTAAAAGCTGAAGCACAATACACAGAAAAGTCCACAAGGGTATTAGTCCGTGAGAGAAGACTAACAGATACAATTAGCAAACAAAATCTTTATGAAGATCTCCTTTCCATTAACACCATAGAATAGAGGCATGACATGTTCTTTGGGCTGCAGATATCAATGCCCATTCCCTAAAGCCACCCTAAGAATTCCAGACATAGCAGCCTGATATCATTCAGCTTATGCAAATCACCCAAGAAATATTTCCACTTCAAATGATGCCTCCAACAGAGCTACTTCTGTCTTCAGGCACTTACCTCTGTCTCATGGCTAAATACCGGAGGTCCATGCTCCCTTTGACTGGAAGACCATAATCATGAAGTAATTTGCAAGCATCTTCCCAGCATCCTACCCCAACTTTCAACACAGCACTATCTGCCATGATGTCCAACAGGGTCTGTGGAAGAGTCTGGCCACTAGCAACAAGCCTGGGCAACCGAACAAGAATGCAGAGGCCACTGGAAGAAGCCATCTGTAGCAGGGATACAGGATTTGCTTTTCCCTCCATAGATACCTGTAATGAAGTAAAAAATAAATGAGAGTCCAGGTTACAGTATTGTTAGTAATACTGGAGCTGAAGCAAATTGCAAAAAAGGCACTGAAGGCAGGAAATACTTATCGGTTTATACAGTCAAGTATTGTTACATGTCTCTAAAAATTCACTGCAAGTTATGCGGTGTTTTTCACAGTATTAATGTCAAGCTACTTCTTGCCACATCCCCACAAGAGAATCTTTCCCCCTTTCACCCTTCCTCTTCATAGCTGAGCTGGTGGCAGAAATCAGAAACGTTTTTTAATCCCCATCATTGTATAGCCACCCGCTATACAAATGTTTATGGCAAATACATTGTTTAACTGCAGCTTATACTAACGACTGTGGGGTGAATAAATTTCCAGTCAAAACAAGCACAAAGCCAGCCTTTATAAATTACTTTACGTCTGTTTTGAGATGTCACACATGCAAATGTACAAGCAGAAGAGTAAGTTTGTTTTCTGGTTGTCCCAGGGAGTTTCATCTTTGTATCAGCATTATCCTCCTTTTTGGATTTCACATGCATAAGATACTGTTTCTTGAATATGTAGCTGGATTTAAAATAGTCTAAACTCAAGCTACTTCTAGTAAATCACCTTGAAAGAAATATTACACAAAACACATAATGCTACATTTAGCCAGATGATTGTTACTATATTTAGTATTTAGTAGTTGATTTATCACAGGAACTCAGTATATAAATACATCTGGTGAATTAAAAACTTGGCACACTTAAATGTAAGAGCAATCAAAATTAGCGGCTACTTCATGACAGACAATCACAGTTTCAATAGTCAGTCCTGTGGAACCTGTTTCAGCAAAGGAATTACTCCACCTTCAATGATTTCCCCATGCAATTAGCTATCTAAAGGAAAGAGAGGTGCTTCTTGATCACTCACCCACTCACAATCAATTCCAAGAACCGGCCACTTCTCTAGTTCCTTCTTCAGCAATGGTTCGACATGATCCCACTGCTCCTGCTCTGAAACTATCACTATGTCTGCACCAAGAGTCCTCTCTATCCAGGAAAAGGTGGGAGATCTGAAGAAGGAAAGCACCTTCTTATCCTCCGCCTTAATGAGTTTCTCATCTTCTGACTTTACTGCTGCTTCCTCTTGCTGACTACTACAGTATGTTTTTCCTTTCCGACGCTGAGTCACTTTCCACAAAACCAGGCCCCCCAGTGCAACACCCAGCAAGGTCACCAAAGTAATAGTCACGGCTGTTTGCTTGGCCATTTTTATTGCACTTTCTCTCCCTTCACCTCACCCTCTCCAAATGGCATTGTGGGATTTCATCATGGCCTGCAGAGAAAAATGAGAGAGGCAGAAATTAAAGACAACTTAATGAAATGTGTTTGGAGATATTAAACACATACAATAGTATCATAACAAGGTTCTAGCCACAATTTGTGATCCTGATAGAAAAAAGGTCTGGGTCCCACTTTGACAGACTGGGGGCCTGAGGACAGACTGCTGCAGTGATGGATTGGGCAGGAAGAGAAGACAGAATGCTGCTGTTGATCACACAACTAAAAGCCTTAAAGGGAATCCATTAAATTAAACTGGTGCAACTGGGTGCTTCCTCTGCTATTCCAAAAATAAACTCGTCACTGTTATTATCACCATCTTTTAGTTTCGTTTAGAACTAGATCAACCTAAACAAGGACAAAATGAAATTGCTGCAGAATAAGCATGTCCATTCACGCATTAGTAAATAACAGGCATTTGTCTATTATATTCGCATCCATACTAGGGTCAAATGGCTCTTCAGGCACCGAAAAGCCCTAAAGCAGCAGCATCTATTTTTAACACAGCTGTCCCACTATCATACAGAAGCTTAGTACCCCTTCAATAAATTGAAATCAACCCTGCCCTTGCATCCCTACCTCCCCTATCCACCACATTGTTTCTAAAGGGCTGTCGTTGCGCACTCTTCCCCGCACGCAGAAGTTCGGGTGTCGATGCTACTCCAGCCATGCACAGCCGCTCCCAGCACCCCGAGCACGGCCCGGGGACCTGCCTGAGCACCCCCGAAGCAACAGGTCTTCCACTGCCACCCCCTAAACTGAGCGCCAACACAGGATGCAACGAAACCGCCCGCAGCGATGGCCTCTCGGTCCAACAGCCCCTACCCCTCTGGGAACCGGGGGGTGTCTGTGATCCTTGTGCGGATCCCCCGCCGGGGCAGGAGAAGCCCCGATAAGGCCCCTCGGGCCCGGCTCAGGCCCGGGGGCAGTGGCGCACCAAGGCCCGGGGGCAGGCCGGGGACCTCAGCCGAGCGCTCCTCTGAGTCGCTGCTAGGCCCGGAGGGATGTGGGCAGGCGGGGAAGTCCACGACTCCCCTCGGCACCAGAGCGAAGGCGCTGTCCGCTTTAGGCTCGGTCGCGGTTATTTACCCCGGGAAAAGGCCCAGACGCCGGGAGCGAGCATGCGGGAGGCCGCGGGCGCACCGGACCGCGCACCGGCGCACCTGCAGCCTCGGCCGCCGTCTCTCCGGGATGCGCGCAGCAGCCTCTCCCCCGCGCCCGGCTCCGCAGCCCGCCCGCGGCCCCGCCGGGCGCCCACCGACCCTCCCGCTGCCTGCGTCCCGCGGAACTGCCGTGTCCGGCTGCAGGAACCCCCCGCGGGGCAGTCGCCACACACCGGGAGCCTTAGAGTGGCGGACGCTTCCTCTGGGCCGGCTGTGCGAGTGGGCGGTGGGCGCCGCCATGTTGTACGGAAGCGGGTGGCGGGGCGGCTGTGTCGCTGGGCAGGCGTCAGCATGCCTTCAGCCAGGGCAAAATACGGGCAAAAATACTGTAAAGCCAGCTCTTTTTAAAGGAGATTTTTGCAGTGAATAGTGCAGTTTGTTGTCTGCGACTAGGGAGGGCTTGATGAGCTAGCCGAAGCGAATGTGAAGCCAGCCACACTCGTGCACCGGGGAGCCCCTGGGGCAGGAGGGACCAGAGTGAATGGGAAGTAAAGAACAAAGGCAGCCAGAAAGATAAATAGCAAACCGCAGCCACCTCCAGAGTGGCAAATTGGAAGAAAACAGAGGGGGGAAATCAAATGGAGAGTATTAAGAAATTAGCAGAGGAATAATCCTGACAAGTAATTGTTCCCCCCATGGGTGCAGGGAAATACGAACGTTCGAAGTGTGACACCACAAAACCTGGACAGTGAGTATACAGGCAGCTGCTGTGTTCAGGATTACGATCGTCAAGGCTTGAGGCCATCACTGCCAAAAACCTAACAAGTCTCCAGCCCAAATTCCGTTGCAAATGAGAGGATCTGAGCACCCAGTTTATTCAAATTCCTTTGCAATTCCCAGTATCTCACAGTTTTTGTGATGTTAGACTTCCAGCTAGCTGCATCTGTTTGAAGTAGAGACTGAACCCACGGGAAATATTGCGTTAAATCAATTTAACAATTTGACAGCATTACATTTTGTTTCGTTTTAACTTTGCCCATCAGCGTAGGAGGATCTCCTAGCAGAGACTTGGTATTTAGCAGACACATTGTCCAAAGAATGCAACAAAGCGGCTAATGGCCTGCATTGAGGAAAATCTAGAGAAGCAGTATGTTTTTTTTTTTTTGTCTGTAGCTCATCTTTATTTTCCCCCTTCTTTTTTTCTTAACTTGGGAATGAGGTACAGACATTGATAGCTCACAAGGAACACAAGTGATTTTCTGAGCAAACAATGCCCTCTCCTTATGAGAAATAAGATGACAGGGCCATTAAAAGTTAAGCAGCTACTTGTTCTAAGGACCTGATCTATGCCAGCATGGTGTGACCACATCGGGTCTCACTGGTCTCTCTCACAGAGAATTTTGTTTTCCAGTGACTTGTGTCTGTATTTTGAGTGTACAAATGCTTTATACCTTAGAGTTACAACTGCTGTATCATAAGTTTCTGCAAAGCTTCTTGATCTTGCTCTACAGTGAAGAGATTTTTATCCATTTTTATATTAATTCACTGGTGGTTGCAATCTCACTGCAGTAAGTCGCACATCTTGTCTCTGGTTCATTCTCATCAGTAGGGAAGGTCTGCATCTCCCTTTCAGTCACAACCTGGCCACAGCTTCTCTGTCCATCCCCTGTGCTCCAATGCACCAGACACAGCTGACCAGCTGAACTGCAGGTCACCAAACAGGAACCAGCACTACTCTGAAGCTTCTCACATGACTTGTGCTCAGAAGAAAAGTGCATCATGTGCATGCTCAGGAGAGAAAGCTGGAGGGGTCTGGCAGTACCTGAGTTCCCACAGTCAGATTTACATGTTCTGCCTGTTTATCTTCCTCTCTCTTCCCTTCACACATATCCCTCAAGGTATAGTGCTTTGTTCTGTATGGTCACTGTAATCTAGCATAAACCCAGGTTGCCACTTGGATGTGTAGTCCCACATTTCCTGTTGTACCTGTGATTGACTGCTCATTCCCTGCTCCCTTACTCCAGCACCCACATTTCTGTAATGACTGCATCAGAGAATCATGGAACTGATCCTTCTGCAAACTAGTTCATGGGAAAAAGGTAACACCTGGGAACACAACAGATCCATTTCAAGACCCAAGTGAGTGGAAAGAGAACCAAGAAAATGGTGTAGCTGGACTCCAGGATCCATCTGCCCTATTGTGGGGTAGGCAAGGCATTCTTGAGAGAACTCTGTCAGAGCTCGAGATAAGCACAGAATACTGAACAAATCTGCCAAGCTTGTTTGTAGGTGGACCCTTCATGATAATCTGGTATCCACCCAGAAATCTGAAATAGCAGGTTTTCCTTTTAAAAATTGTTTATTTTCATTTCAAGTAATAAAAGTGTAAATTTACAATAGAGAAAAATGCAATAAAATACCCCAATATTTATTACACAGTGAAAATCTCACAGAGAAGATGCTAGCTTTTCTCCATGCAAGAGGATTGTATCCCTGGTTGCATTTAAAGCCTGTATTTTTCATGGCATCACTTATGTTTCAGAGTCCTGTAAGCCACAAGTCTCTCTAACAGCTTGTCTTATACCTACATAGCCATTTATTCAAGTATAAGGATTAAATTAAAAATAAATGAAAGCAACTGATGCATGAGTGCACTCTGGCAAACAAACAAACAAAGTTCCCAAAGCCTGGTAGGAACATTGCTGAAGGTGAGAAGATAACTGAGTAAACACCAATTGCTGGCTTAGCCTTACAAGAAGTCTGTTATAGCAGGTAACTGGAAGCCTTTACATGGTAAACAGCAACATTTACTCTTTTGTTTCTAGCCTGACCTGAGGTCTCTGCAGAGATCTCTGTCAAAAGACTAATTTTTAGCCTGATTTCTTAAGGAAACAAGGCTTATGCAATTACTCTATATTAGTGTTTCTGCCTCTGGGTCCCATTACTTCCTCCACTTTCCTTGCCAAAAAAAGCATGTTTAAACCATTGCTGAATTCCATCTGAATTTGTACAAAGGTAACTTAAGTGAAATGCAAAGCCCAGTGGATGAGACAGGTCCTAATAAAGCTGTCACTGATAAAACAGTAAGCATGTGCAGACACTGCTTAATATACATATGAGAATCCACACAGTGGTACCACATCAGGAAAAATCCATAGGAAACCAGGCTTCACTTGTTCTGCTGATCAGAGAAAAAAGAATTATTTTTATAATGACATTAGCTCATCCTTTAGGAGGGAGAAGACTAGGGTAAATGACTCAGTGTTCAAAGGAAAATCAATGATCGTGGAATATCAAAGGAGAGAGGCTCCAGTGACGGCTTAAATTGCTGGTAGCAGACAATGAGCAGAGAGCTGCATGTAGTCCCCACTAGCTCATTAATAACACTCTCTTTAGGGCCCCATCCCAAGCTACAGAAGAAAGCCAAACTCACATTTCAACTCCTAATGTGATTTATCTTCCTTCTGTCAATGCTAGTAACCCCATGACTACATATGCAAACAAGCCATTTTGAACAGGGTTTGTTTTAATAGGGTTGATACCAGAAAGGCAGTAGGATTTCTTTCCTCAAGAAGTTAGAATGAGATCGGTTTCAACCAACTATGAAGCCACATCCTAAAGGTGGAGTCTCACACTGCAACAAGGTGGATAGCTTGTCAGCATAACTTCTGTCAGCATTCTTCTCCAGCCTCAATTCTGCAAATACGGGTGCCTGCTTGATTCAAGGAATTAAGTGAGCAGAAAGCCAGCACAGAAAAAAACCACGTTTTCTTCTCCTTGGTTTAACTCCTTGTACTAACTCATCATACAGCCAGATCTCAGTGAAACTACATCCCAAGCCAAAAGATGACTCAGTGGTAGCTCACTGCAGGGATCTACAGAGTTTGCAGGTTTTGCAGAGAATCTGAAAAAAACCTCTCTCGGAGGTGCAAGATGCCAGATAATCCCATGAGGATGAGTTGTATTAACATCGATCATCATCAACGTATTTCTTCCTTCATTGCCAGCTCTTTCCATTGCTTATGAAGAAACAGACGAATTTCACAATTCCATTTCTTGAAGAGCTGCTTAACTTACCCCAGGAGTTCAGTCCAGAAGGCACACTGAGTCAGCCTCACGGTTTATGGCTGCTAAGAATATGACATCCCCCATCTCCAAAACTCATCTCCCAGCTGGGCACTCCAGACTAGCTTGTGCTGATTTTGGCACTCACTGGGACACTTCCATGAGCCAAACAAACACATGGCAGACAAGCAGGTCCAATAAGTAGCAGCATCAGCACAAAGAAAGGGATAGAACACAGAGCCACAAAAAAATAAAGCCACCTTTCAGTGGCCACAAATCATTAGATTGGCTTAGTTGCATATTAAACCTACATAGCTGAACAGCAAGTCCCAAGGGGAGGCATTTGAGAAAACAATCCTTGTTTTTCCTACCTTTCTGGTAGTAAAAGTAAGCATGAAAGTAAGCAAAAGGAGAAAAGCCCAGAAGCCACCAAATTTTCACTGGAGGAAATAAGTTACACAAGCAAAAATTATTTTTTAAAAAATGATATGGCTAAAATATGATACAGTCTTCTTGGTTTACCCTTTCTATTCCCACTCAAAAGTAAAAAATATTAATATAAATAAATTAATAAAAGCCTTGA
Source organism: Rhipidura dahli (assembly GCA_013399225.1). Lineage (NCBI taxonomy): Eukaryota > Metazoa > Chordata > Aves > Passeriformes > Rhipiduridae > Rhipidura > Rhipidura dahli. The sequence goes on along the minus strand of VXAC01002937.1, from coordinate 669,901 downwards.
CTCAGCTCCACTTTCCTAATTACGGATTCATCCTCTCTGACTCACTCCACAGACATCCAACTATCAGTGTCCAAACTGCTCACTTTCCACTCTGGATTAACCAATGCTAATCAAAGGTTCAACAGAACCCCCCAAAAAGTATTTAAAGCTCACCCTTTCTCACCTGACACAATCAACCATTCTTCACTTAAATACTTTTTACCTATTTAAGGCTTCACCATTAGTGCTTGATAGGCTCTCAGAGACCTGTATCCTTTGGTCTTCTGTTATCCTCCTACATTATCTCTGAGTTGTCTCATCTGAAATACAAATAAATTAATGTCTCTCTGCAGATGATTTATGGATCTGCTCCTTTCCCCAGAGCTATCTCCCCCTACCAAAACTCAAAACATAAGTCTTCTCTCTTCTATGAATGACTAGCAAAAAGTTAGAGTTCAGCAGAGCTAGAACTCTTCCCTAAAAGCCCTCTCTTATTATCTTCTTTGTGAGTATCCGTGGATAGCATCACCAGTTTAACTGCCACTCAGGCTTGTTTGTCATCTGTCAGGTCTGACTGAAATTTCTTTGTAGATCCTAGCACCCAGGGTATATACTTCAATGTGGCAGCTCCAAGACAGTCCTTTGATCCATCCTTGCAGCTAAGACCCTTGTTCTCTTGCTGGTATAAAAGACTGCCCTAATACCTCTCCCTCCAGCATTAACCAATACAGCTCTTAACACAACCACTGACCACTGGAAATGCCACAGTCTGACAACAGAGTAAAGCTGACTGTAGGCCTCCTATTAATAATCAAATACACCACAGCCATCAAATGGGAACAACTAATGCAATTTAACAGATTCTCCCAATTCAAATTTGTTTGGAAAAAATGTCAAAGGGATAACTTTGCACTAGCAGACAGTAAATCCCAACCAGTTGTCAGTCCTTCCAGAGGCAGAACAAAAACTCTGTAGGATGGACAGAAGCTAATACGAGAGCAATGTGACACCATGGCCACATCTGATCCAGATCAATTTAGTACTGCTGAGAGACTGGGCTCTGCACAGCATTGGAATTAGCAGCTCTGAAACTGCAACCCAAGATTGTTTACGTAGATCATTACACTAACCATATCACTTCTCTATTTCAAGGATTCTCTTAGTTCCCTTTTATGTATTGTATCAAACATTATTTACTTATCTTCATTTCCAAGGGCATCTACAAGAAGTCACCATCCTGTTCTTTATCTCCCATTTCCTGTCCAGTTGACTCCTCTACTCTGTTGCCTACTTGTTGAAATTCCACTCAAAACATTTGTTGTGCTTGATTTCATTCTGCTTTTGAGACATGGAAGAGACTATAAACATCCTACAGAATTAAGGAGCTCAAGCAGTGTGTACAGACAGACTCTGGCTTCCCGTGCCTTTTGAGTCTGGCCAGGCTCAATCCAGTTTGGTCTGTGGCAATCAGTCCTGGTATAGCACCCCACGTGCTGACAAGTCCCACAGAACAGCAACTTGATGAAGTTTCATCTATTTGGCTAACTACTGCCAGTACATCAATTCCATTCCAAGCTGCAGAATGTTCCTGTTAAAGTAGACAGAGATGCAGACAGAGATGCTTCACTGATGCTACTTCAGTATGACTCAGGACAACAGTGTATATGCTGTGGAGAGATAACAGCATTCTGGCATTATTAACACCGCAACCCATTATTTTCAAAGGCAGATATTACCAGTATAGGCTATGATAATTTCCTTAGGTGTTCAAAATTAATTCAGAGAAAGGAATCAGGGAGTAAAAAGAATGCTTAGCAGTACCGTTTTTTAACCTACCTGGTCATGTCATTGAGCAGGACAGACGGGCAGTCTGCTATTATTTTTCTTTTAAATTCTGACTGCTTACAAATGTGATTAAAAAAACCCCACAAAAACAAACAAGCAAAAAAACCCCTCAGTTAAATCTTTCTTGAAAAACCTGGCACTGGGCTTAGGAAATGGTTTCATTTCTATGCAAGACCATGTAAGTACACAGCTTTCCTAGACACTGGATCCAGAATGTGGATAAAAAGCACCAGAGATTTTATTATATTGCATATTTATTTCAGTACAGAAACCAAAGATACTCAAAGATATTACACCTGAACTATACCTTGGGAAAAGGGAAAAAATGAACCACATGTTGGGAATTTAAAAGTGAGCAACAGCTTCTGGAATAATTGTAATAGTGCAGAATGTCATGGCATGCAAGCAATAGAGGTATAAAATATGATTTTATAGCAGTGTCTGAAGCTTACCTGTGTCTGAAGCTAAGGTAACAAACACAAACCATGAAGGACAGGGTCTTTGCCTCTCTACATTGAGGGTGGCTAGACATGGTACTTTGCAATAGCTGGCCATCAACAACTGTAACTAGAAAAGACCCTTTTGTACAGTTCAGATGCAGAAGAGATTAACTGCTCTGTTTACACTTCAATTGTGAAGCACTGTTAATTATTAATATTAATGCTGTTAATGTTAGTAACTTCTTACATTCTTTTTTTATCCCAAATTAGAAGGGAAAGTTTTTTATTTACTTTTTTTATGTGTTAAAATTAAGGCTATAGTGTTGTCAAATAAAAAGCTTGGTTTATGCAGAATTTGATGCTCTTTCTATAATCTTAACCAAGAAGAAACCCAAAGTACTTAACTCTATAATGAGACTCTTAACTTTCTATAATGAAATAATTTCTATTTCTATGGAAAAGCTGTCACTGGAATATGGCAGCAGTTGTAACAGTACTCAGTCATCTTGCCACATCACAGTTTTTGTCAGGGAGGGTTTTTCTCTCTGCTTGTTTTAAAGTTTGAAGACTTCAGATGCAGTGCTACACACAGATGGCATGGATGGTCAGGCCAGTTCCTCTCACCTTCTGAAAACTGTATCTTCCCAAGGTACTGGTGCAGTGTGGAAATACAGACCTGAAAGTTTCAAGCCGCTCACTTTGTGTACAGGCAGCATGCTGTCAGATGCTGCAAGGTGGGACTGGGGGTCTGTGCAGCACTGCACAGACATCACTCTTTGAATGACACTCCTGTTGTCTGACACAGCATTATATGTTACCTGAAGGGTACAGGATCCTGTGAAAAGATATTTTTATCTCAGTAAGACAAAGGTTGGGGTGTTGTTAAACAGTGAAGGACGGCACAGATCAGTTCCACCTGGTCAGCCAGCTGCCTTTTGGGGTTTAGTTGATAATGGAGAGTAAGAGAAGAAAATTCATCGGTATTTCCAGCAGTCTTCCGGGGCTGCAGAAAGGCCTACTGACTCACTTGTGATGGGGCAACCCTCCTGTTAAGAGTGTTGCTCGGGAAGGAGCAGGAAAGAGCAAGCTATGAAACCTCTGACAGCCCCATAAAAACTATCATAGAGAAAACCACCACTACAACAACAAAAACCCCCCAAACTAAATTCTAAAGCCGTAATGCTTTGAATTCCCGCAATAATCACTCAGCATTCACAGAGGACAAGCCCCACTGCAAACCGCCCCCGCACTTGAGTTATTTTTCCCCTCATCTTCCCTCCGGTGCGTTGCCCGCAGGATCTCAAGGCGGGCCGGCCGTAGCTCCGGAGCGCTTCCTTCTCATTCACCGCTCTGCAGGAGCACCTGCCCGCCCGCCGCCACACTCCCTGGCGGCCGCAGGGCCGGAGGCGGCACTGGTCACTCAGCTGGGCCGGCTGAGCGGCGGCGGGACGCGTCCTCCCGCGGCTGCTCCGAGTGATGGGTGGGCCCGTTCCCCGCCAGGTCCTCCGAGTGGCGAACGTGTCCCTCCCCCAAAAGGTCCCCGGAGCGGCGAGGTGTCCTTGCCCCAGGAGGTCCTTGGAGTGGCAAACGCGTCCGTCCCCGGAGTGGCGAACGTTACCGTCCCCCCGCAGGTCCCCGCAGGGGCGAGTGTGTCTCTGCCCCCGTGCCGCTCCAGGAGCGAGTTAACCGGCGGCGGCGCCACGCTAGAGCCGGGCCGGGAGGCGCGGGCTGCAGCTGAGGATCAGCTGCTGAGGGAAGCGGGGAGGAGCCAGCGGGATCAGGAAGCGGCGGAGTGTCTAACACCTCTCTGCCATGGCTGGCTAAAGAAAAATCATCATA